>LPNX010438885.1:73928-194824 GCA_001517045.1 Pseudotsuga menziesii
AGTATTTAAAAATGCGCTCCTGTATTTCTTAACTAAAACACGCCCCCATTTTTATTAGCTAAAACACACTCGCGTTTTGCTTATATAAAACGCACTTCCATTTTGCTTTACTAAATCATGCGCACGTTTTGTTTAAATTCAAAAACCTATTCCCTCCAAATGATAAGGCCGAGCCTCTACCCATGCTTTCATGGAATTCTTATGCCTATGTGTCTGCTTCATACTTTTCTTCGGATTCAACATGCCAATGCCTTAGAGTATGATAAACCATGGCTAATTCAACATTATATCCAAATTTTCAATATGCTCATGTTTAGCGGTTCGTCTGATTATGCTACACACCTCCATTTTTTATGAGATTTTAGAAACAGATATGGTTTTTTTGCAGATTCTAAATATGTAAATTTTAACAAGAATACATAATTTTTTCTATTTTTTTCTTATTTATCTTCTGTCATCACTCCTCAACTCAAGAAACACACTGTTAGTGTTTCGTCCATATCTCTTTCATTTCTATACCATTTAAAAACAAATTGTATGGTGCACTAAAGAACACCAACCTCTACATGCTATAAAACACCCATTTCTAAATAATTGCATTAAGACATTCAAACGCTGCACCCACAATTGACGTACCATTTTCGAGGTTTGATCTCTTAGATAATTAAAAATATTATTTTTATTATTGGAAAAATGGTCGTGCACTAGTCCTATATGATCTCTATAGTATACTGGTTTTCGTAATTTTATTCCATCATTTAGACACTTAGACGTTGTAGCCACAAAAACATATGCCTTATCATTTATCCCAAAAATAAAAAGTGCCTGTTAAAAAATATCTAACTTTATATAGTTAACAGAATTTTCAATAGAAAAAAATTATATATTTGGAAACGTCATTCAATTTCCTTCATTTCTTGTTTGTTACTCATCGCAAGATTCATTATGTAAGTGTCTCAAAATATCCATGCAAGTTGATGGATGTCTGTTTTTTCAGTTTTGTATTGCATCTAATGAACCAAAAGAGACCCTTGACTTCTTGCACACACCCAAAAAAAATAATACAAGGAAAGCAAGAGACATCACTAAAAAAATATAAAAAAATATGCCAAGAATTGATTCTCTTTCTAACAATTCATCATTGATAACCACTCAAATTTGGTAACACTTATTGTGATAGCTAGGTAGAGGATTTAAATAGAGTCTCTAGCAGCAAAAGGCGATAGTGAGGTCATGAATTAGAGAGATAGGATCTACACAACCATGTCTTTTGGATAGTTCCTTGTTCTCGGTATTAAAACTATCATGTTCATGCTCAACAGAAAGTGAACATTCCCATGTAGTTGCTCACAAAATATCCTCTCCAATTAGTGTTTCTCACGGTTCTATTCTGCACAAAATGACGTCCCACTCATAATACTTTAACACAAAAAGAAATGTCTTCCCTCCTATAGTGCAAAATTGTATTCTCCAACAACGGAAGTCACATGGGTGAACCAATGACTCTTTATCATATAGTGGAAATGTACTCACATATAAACACTCACACATAAATATTTAGGAAATGATATAGTCTCAAACTCTAAACCTACAATAGAATACATTCACATATCTATCATTATCCTTGGACCTCCCATGATGGAGATAGGCCAGCATGTCTTCTGATACCATATTGGTAAACAAGATTACACACACAAACTTAATAGTTTTTCATTTCAATCCAAGCACACATATTTATACATTGATCAATAGCTTTCGGTTGTTGATCTATACACACAATCAATGGTCGTAAGTGTTTCTTATATACACTTCTCCATAGTGCATTCAACACCTTATTTACTACATCTCTATCTACATCAACCAATATTATCTAACAAATTATATAGCACATGATAAACATTAACTCTAATAGTATTTTTATGTAAAATCACACTACTATACATTACATTTCCTATTTTAACGTTGCAACATCATCCTTCTATACTATTGAAGGTTGTCCTTAATTCCCTTCTCTTCCAAAAAACATATCCCAAACAAAAGAAATATGCATATTCAAAAATATATTAGACATGATAGCCTTAGATTATACCCATCTAAGTGAAAACAAAAATGGTGTTGATACTTGGAAGTTTGTGGTAAAAGTACCTAATATGAATAGGGTCAGATCCATTAGGAACTCTACATTTAGCATTCCCATAATTCGGACTAAAATCTAGTTCTTCTCCTTTGTTTTTTACATCCAAATGAGAAACTTGAGTAGCAACAACTCCTATTGTATTTATATTATGCCTAATTCATTTTAATATTCCTATATTTCTCATCCCAAGATATCCACTAGTCCTGGAAGCAATGAAGCAATACCCCCTATGCGTGTATAAAGACAATTCTCATTTATAGGTTACATGGTTAACTTTTTATCAATGTTTGAGAAATGATAAAATATTCTTGAACTTTAAAACTTTTGATAATCAAATACAGTGCATGTAGATCTCATAAACAATTCAAACACACAAACCATTCTATCCATAAGACACAAGATGTGCCCTGGGAAAACCCAACAATCCTTTCAGTATGATATTTAATTGCAGAGAATGATTTACAACACATGAGCAGATTGCTTGATAAGAGATATCAAAGAAGCACTAGAGAATAGAGATCACTTGGAACATTGTATCAGCCTTTCCAAATGCATAACACTTTAATAACAAGCTTATTCATACAATGAAATGTAGCGAATGGTTGCATGTTTTTGTGCACTATTCATACATTAAAATTTTGTGCCTTGACTTGGTGCCAAGTTGTCACCTTGAAATTCTCTCCCATACTAAACATATGTGCCCTCTTTGAATTCATTGAGTGTTAACTGCCTTTAACTGAATGTTAACTGATTGAACTGAATTGAATCATCAACTAACTTCTTGACCATTAGTTAGGAGTTTAACTAAATGTCTTTAGTGCTTCACAGTCAGTGTCATCCACAAACAAACACTTTGCATAAATCAAGGAGTACATTCCTTAATTAACTAAAACTTGTTTTTCCACAATGAAGACTTAACTGATGCTAGTCTTTGCAATTTGAGTTCATTGGAGGTTTGACATGGGAAATTTGAATCCTTTCTCTATCTTTGTGCTCATCTCATTTATCATTAATTAAATCATGCATGGTCCATATGCGTTTAATTAATTAATCATCATGTTGGTACCATATGTGTATTACAAAAATTTGGATTTTGGCAAATAGAGATCTCAATGTTCATTATCAAAGTCTCCAAGTGATGCCTCAAGTCTCATATTTAGGAAACTTTATTTTACCAAATTTCATAATTTAACCAAATATTTTTAAAAAAATATAACAATATATTATTTTAAAGTTTTAAAATAATATGTTATATTTCTTTTAATTATAAATTGGTTATTTAAAAAAAATGGTTTTGTCCTATTTCCATTAATTCCACTCACCTCATACCACTCATTATCTCACCTCACCTACCCTTCCACTCTCGCTCTCACTTCCCCTCCACATTGATTTCATTGAAATTACAATATTCATCCTATGTTATAACTACCACTCCATTAATAAACGCCAGTTATGCATTTAAGCTCGTGTATCAAGCACTGAGGTGTCAAGAGCATCAAGCCTTTGTTATATATTAAATATTTGAAAATACACAAGCTCTAGATGTAAAGGAATAAGCTCAAAGGCACCATTATGGATGAGAAAGAGTGTTAAGGAGGAACAAGTTTTATGTCACCGAAAGGGTTACTAGGATTTTATTCACAAGTACTCAAGGAACAACTCACATGTTTTCTTGATTTTTCATAGTGAGATGGCAAGGATATATTAAATCTGTGTTGAATATTAAGATATTCTTATTCTTATGCATATGAGATAATTTCTATCAAAGACAAAGATTAAAAAGAGCACCCGGTGAATATCAGTGTTTTGCTCAAAGCATAAATAAAAGGTTATTTTACAGAGAATACATGTCTTGCATATCTATTTCACAAGATCCACTCATGGGATGGCTTCGAGCTTTCCTAAAGAAGCACGATGTAGGTTTCTCTATACCTCTCTACAACATGGACTGGAGCAACTACAATACAATATTTGCACGAGTTATCTGAGTTTCAGATAAATCTAGGTTCATTTATCAACTCAGTGGATTTTGTTGATGTTCCATTATGGTATTCACCAGTTCCATTTCAGAATGCATCATTTTGTTTGCCAGACATTAGCTGCAAAGAAAAATGACAGCGGAGTTGTGGTTGTACAGACATCGGGATTAATATCGATTTATTGTGTTCTTTTCCAGCTTGCTATGGATGGAGCTATACCTTCTACTCCTTTTATTTATGCTTCCGTCGTTGTTTTCTGTGGTCTTCTAATTCCACGAACATGTTCATATTGGGAAACATTATTGTATGGTTTGGGAAATATTTTCAGTATTTACATTTTCGGAGGCATCATCAAGATATACTTCTTGATAGTTATTGGTGCTATGATATTGTGTCTAGGAAATTCAACTTAGAAAAAAGGAAGCACATTGTACTGATCAAGCTCAATATTTTCAGGCAGCAGGGTAGCAGATGAACTGGCAGAGAATTGTGCATTAAGAAACCAATAAAGAATAAATATACAAGCTGGATTTGCATCTAACGACTTCATAGATGAATCTTCTTGAAACGACCAAATTAACAAATATGCCAATTCAAGAAAAGTTAAGGATTCTGGTCCTTATCTTCAGAGATTTGAATACATTACAAGTGGCAAATGGTTCCGGAAGTTTCTTTAAACCACAATATTCATCCTTAACATCTGTTTGCATCAACTATCTACTCAAGGATAGAATTTGGTCAAAGGTATAGGTGGCAGAGCCTCATAAGGGCAGAGTATATCTCGAAGATGTTTGATGAAAGATCATTCCATATTTTCAAGGAATCAATTATAGGGAAGGATTTCAATTAGCTTGGTCATCAACCAAATCAATTTAAGATTAGATTTCCTTTCCAAAAATTTGAAAGGGATAAAGTTCCAGCATTCATGACTACTTTTCAGGCAGAGGATTGGAGCAAGCCCCATATTTAAAGGAAGAATCCTCAACTGTGAAATTTTTCTTGTGACAGGCCATTAAAATTGTAATAGTTAGTTTGATGTTGTTTTATTATAAATTTTGTAAATTCCAAGGGACAGGGGATGAGAGTTCCAGCCGAGGGCTGAGACTGTATTGACAACGGCGTGTATGCACATACACTTTATTTTTCTTAATATCCATATCTATTTTGAAATGACTGTGATCATATGAGCATGCTTTGCTTAATAACTTAATTACATACTGTCATTATTCTATCCTGTGCATGGTCTTATTAATCCATGGAAATATTCTCTTTATTAGTATTATCTTTAATACTTGATGCAGAACCTGATTCATGTCTTTCACGAAGTTATGCTCATAGCTATGTCTTATTAATATCCATTCTCTACTAGTACATTCCCTGCTTGATCTCTTAAATGTCTGTCTATTTATAAACTTTCATTCCCAGCTATCCTTTACACAACATTAAGATTTCTCTAAGATTGGCTCTCTTGCAGTCAAGAGTCAACTTTAGTGATAACACATCCTTATCATATGATACTCAGAATAATTGTTCCCTACTAATGTTCATATGTATTACCTTAGGTCATATAGTCATATGCTAAAGTAATTCACTCTATGGGTAGCTAATCCTTAGAGGATACTTATAGCACCTAGTGACCATGACTAGCAATACATCACATAGCATATCCACATGACTTGATACAAAACAAGTCTATAGTATTGATACAACACAATACCAGTCTTGATACAACACAAGACTCCAATCTTGATACAACACAAGATTTTGACCTCGATACAATACAAGATCCTGATCTTGACACAACACAAGATCACAGTACAAGAATCTTTCATGAATAGGACTTTATACAACACAATGTCCTAGATTGATAGAACACAAGATTCCTTAAATTAATACAACAGAAGTTCCTAACTTGATATAACAAAATTCCCTTAACTCGATACAAGACAAGTCCCTTAACTTGATACAACACAAGTTTCTGAACTTGATACTACACAAGTTTCTGAACTTGATACAACACAAGTTCCTAACTTGATACCACACAAGTCTCCTAGAGAATGACTCCTGACGCTGTACATTTAACACTCCCTCTCAACAAGGGAGACATTCTCTACCATACCAAGCTTATCTTGGAAGTGTCTAAACTTCGTCATAGATAGAGGACTTTTCATCACATCTGCAATCTGCTCATCAGTAGCTATGTACTGAAGTTTAACAATACCTTTCTACACCATGTCTCGAATGCAGTGATACTTCATTTATATCTGTTTCGACTTGATATGAAACACAATATTTTTGGAAAGCTTTATACAACTTTGGTTGTTACACCTTATCACTGTAGGCTCTAGCTTTTCATCGAAAAATCCTCCAAGTAGCTTTCTCATCCACATTGCTTCTCTGCAAGCGGTACTAGCAACAATGTACTAAGCCTTTGTGGTGCTCTGGGTAGCTGAACCATGCTTTCTCATAGACCATGAAATCATCGTAGAACCCAAGATGAAAGCATAGCTGGAAGCGCTCTTTAGATCAACAATGTTGCCACCCTAATCAGAATCTATATATCCAAGCAATAACACTCCTCCATTGGAGGCATACCTGATTCCATAAGCAAATGTACTATAGAGGTATCTCAAAATATGCTTACCCGCAACCCAGTGTGTGTGTCTAGGATTAGTCATGAACTGACTCAAAATGATAATTGCATAGAAAATGTATGTCCTCAAATGTATCATGTACATCAATGAGCCAATCAACTATCTGTATAATGTGAGGTCCACTTGATCAGATCTAGTATCAGTCTCATGGAGTTTCCTTAAATTAGAATCCATTAGAGTATTCGTGGATTTACAATCTACCATGCCAAATATTCCCAAGATGTCCACAGTGTACTTCCCTTGAGATAGAAATATCTCATCATTTCTCTGCCAAATCTCAAGGCCTAGAAAGTAGTGCATAAGACCTAAGTCTTTCATCTCAAACTCTGAGGTAAGGTACCTCTTACACTCAGAAATCAGTCTTTCCTCTCTAGTGAGGAAAACATCATCAACATATAGAATTAATATCAGAGGTTAGTTCTCCACTACTTTGAAGTACAAGTTTGAATTTGCATCACAATTCAAGAAACCCATTTTATGAAGATAAATGTCTATTCTGGCATGCCAAGATCGGGGAGCTTGTCTTAACCCATACAAGGATTTCTTCAACTTGCATACATGGGACTCCTTCCCATGTATCACAAAACCCTCAAGTTGCTCAATGCAAATCTCTTCCTAACCTCACCATTGATGAAGGCAGTCTTCACAGCCATATGGTGAAGCTTCCATCCCAATAATGTTGTAATTGAAATAATAGATCTAATGGTGGTATACTGTAATAACCCTAAGAAAATATTATTTTATTTAATATTGTGAAAATAATTTCGAAAACAATAATTTTTGTAAGTGTTAATTAAAAACTCAAAAATAATCACAAGAGGTGTGAGTGACATTTTGCACAACAAACTATTATTTTATTATTAATAAAAGGAAAAGACACTTGGAGAATTTAGTGACATGAGGGGACACCACCATGGCACAAGAGAACATGTGTAACCAAGCTAGAGAGATATTTACCAATCAAATCCAATCTAAAACTCAACAACCAGACAAGATCCTAAATCATAGGGATGTATGGATTAATTGGAGATTTGATTGGGATGGCATAAGACCTAGGAAAAAGCTATATATATTGGTGCACTGGGATATCATAGGACACTGTGTTGTGCATGGAGAAAATTTTCTACGAGTGCATGTGTTGAGTGTTTCTCCCTTTCATAATTCCATCATTGAACTTTTTACAGACTCTAAGAGAGAGTGTCACGTGGAATCTTACTTGTTGTAGCTTGTTACAGAATCTAAGAGAGAGAGAGAGAGGGGATGTTTACTTATTGTAGCTCATTACAGACTCTGAGAGAGATTTCCACATGGAAGTTTACTTATTGTTCTACTGTGCATGGTGGTGATCCAGCACGAGGGTGGAGTTGGGATGGTAGTGGTTTTGCGGTCCTATCCTACAATTGGGAGGAACTGATTCTCCAAGTATTTTTCTGGCATTGTATTCAAGTAGGTGACTCTAACCTCCCTTATACGTGTTTGTGTTTTCTTTGATTGACTAGAAAGTTTTGGTATATTTTTTTGGGGTTGTTACATATACCTGGCCACTGGAACAAAAGTCTCCTCATAATAAATTCCCTCTTTCTGAGAAAATCCATGGGAAACAAACTTGGATTTGTACTTGTACACACTTCCATCTGCAACATGCGTTATCTTGTAAAGCCATTTGGAAGTTACAATTGACTTCCTTTCAGTTATGGGAACAATATCCCAAACATCACTCTTCAGAATAGAATTATATTCCTCTGTCATAGCATCTTTCCACATTTGTTGCTCTGCAGCCTCTTCATATGATGAAGGATCTGAGTCATTGATGTTTCTCATCAATGAGACATATCCTGAATACCTATCAGGATGCTTGCATTCTCTGGAAGTGCCCATTGGTGCTCCATGCTTCTCAACATCTCTCAGTACATCTCGACACCATGTTGACCTCCTATTTGTAGGAGGCTCATCAACCAGCTCAATTGGTTCATTAATGACATGTAATTATGCATGCTCTGCTAGATTTTCCCTATGAACATCAGAAGGGGAAGAATCATTATCATGATCCTCTGATGTAGGAGCCTCAAATTCCTCTATCACTAGATCACATTCAATCTCTTTTGACTGCTTGAATGTTTCCTCCTCATGGAAAGTCACATCCTGACTAACATCAACATGGATCTCACAAGGTAAATATATTTTGAATGATTTGGAGGTCTCACTGTAGCCCACAAAAGTTCTCTTCTTTCCAGAAGGTTCAATCTTTCCAAAAGGTTCCATCTTGGTTCTCTTTTATTTTGGTATATGAATGTACACAGGACATCCAAATATCTGAAGATGTGATAGATTTGGTTTCTCACCAGTGAACACCTCTTCAGGTGTTTTCTCATCAAGGACTACATGCAGACTTATGTTATGTGTGTACACTACTATACTAATGGATTTTTTCCACAAATAAGAAGATAGATCTTGATCATGTAACATGGATTTCACAGCCTCACAAACAATTATGTTATTTCCCTCTACAACCCCATTATGTTATGGGTTGTAAGGAATTGTTAATTGTCTACATATCCCTACATCACTACAAAACTCATTAAAAGAATTTGTTTCAAGCTCTCCACCATTATTAGACCATGGGGAAGGGATATGCCTACTTGTCTGATTCTCAAATAACACTTTGTATTGTTGAAATTTACTGAAGATTTCACTTTTTTTCATGAAGTAAATCTAGGCCTTACGGGAGAAATCATCAATGAATAAAACATAGTAAATATGACCACTGAGGGAAGGGGAAAACAAGGGTCCACACACATATGAGTGCACTAAATCTAAGATGCCTTTATATATAGTATGGATTCTAGGAAACTTCTTTTTAAAATTCTTTCCTAAAGCACAACCCTGACAAACAACATCATGTATGTTAGTTTTTCATCATATAAGCTAGCATTATGATCTTAGGATCTTTTCACTGAGAGAATAACAAGCACATCAATAAAACATAAGCACATCACAAGAGACAAGACACACAAAGATTTTTCCTTGGGGAAACCATAAAGGAGAAAACCCCGCAACTTCCTCAGAGATAGAATCAGCACCAAAACAGTAAAAGCTCTAAAACAGTAAGATGCACTCCTGGCAGCAGTAATCTTCTTCTTGTCTAGTCCCAGTGTATTTCCTTCCTCACTAATGTGCCACACTTGAGTGAGTGAGTGATGCGTGTTGCAAGTGATAAATAGAGAGGCTCTCACTCTCTATTTATATTCTTCCATTCACTTGAAGTGCACTCCAACATGTCGGCCTCACTTAACAATTACTTACTAGAGCCGACATCTCTAGGAGTGTCTAATAACCCTAGTGCCCCACGACTTGTGGGGAATTTGCCTCCTCCGACCAATAGGAGGGTAACACAATGGTAGGGACTATTTCCCCGACTTACAATGACTCACCTAGGGTCGACTTCACTAGGATAGTCTAATAACCCAAGGGCCCCACAACTGTGGGGACTTTAACCCTTGACCAATAGGAGGGTTACCCAAAATGACTTTACATGACTTTCTCATTATAGAAACTTCCCAGAATAAACATCGGGGTATGACATGACTCAAATACATTACAATACATCCCGGAATGAACATCAGGTTACAATAGATAAGAAATACAAGTGAATACATTCGGAAGTTACAATTACATCAACGATGTACAAAATCAAAACTAGGCATACCTTTCACCATTCCCTGCAAACTAGGGAGTTTTCTGAAGTGGAGGTGTCCAAGCCTCCTATGCCACAACTTGCATGGGCTAATAGTATGATGTGTCATGTCTGAAATGAGATTTCCTGGGACCGTGTAAATTCCTCCTTCTCAAACTCCAATAACAACAACAATATCAATGTTTTTGTTCTTGGGCCACAAGTATGCTTGATTCTCCATGAAGATTAATCAAGATCCTTTATCTTCAAAGATATCAACAAATAGTAGGTTCTTCTTCAATATAGGAAAATAAATGATGTCCTCCACATGTAGTGCATCTCCCGAACTTAGCTAGAAGGATGTGGATCCAACTCCTTGGATTGAGTATGTGGAATTGTCTCCCAATTCTACCATGCATGCAAACCATTTCTCTTTTAGGTAGGAGATTGCACCCTTGAATCCTGAAATGTGCTTGGAAGCACCACTGTCAATCAACAATGTACCTTCTCCTATGATGATATATTTGAAAAAAGCAGAGATGAGGTAATACTCCTTTTCTCTTTCTCTTCGGGTGCATCTTCTTTGGAAATTTCTTCTACAGCGGTAGAAGCATGAATTGTCCCTTCTTTTCTTTTCCTCGCATGGAAATCCCATGCAAAGTGTCCTGAATTCTAACAATAATAGCATAGAAGCTTTGATTTGTCAAAACTTTTATTAATGTCTTTCTTCTTTGCATGGAAAAAATTCTTGGGAGTGAATGGCTTCCTCCCTTCCTTGGTTCTATCATTTCTTGTAATCATTCTCTCGATCATTCCGATCAACTCTCGTCCATGCCTTGGTGTTCCCCTATTGTGAAACAACACTTTCCACCAAGAATTCCCTTTATGAGTGTTGTGGATTCTTTTTTATGATCACCTGTTGTGCAACCCAAATCCTATGATGTGATTGCTTAGCTTGCTTCACAAGTGGTGCTACCTTGGATAAATCCCATGCTATACATGGTCTGATACCACCTGCTTCACAAACAATGGTGAAGAGCACTTCTTTCACTAACTCCAGGATGTGAATGCTCCAATCCCACTTGTCACAACCTTACGATACGTTTGTCAACTAGGTGACTAGTTCGGGTGTGTGACACTGCACGGGAACAACTTGAGGTTGAGGCAACTCAAGTGTTCATCAACACACCATACGTAAACCATGCAGAATATTTTTGGATCTAATACTTTCATTTGTTCTTTGTATGATTAGTTAGGGGTTTAGTCGAGCCTCTAGAGTTATCCAAATTCATTAAGAATCACAACAAGCACATAATCAAAAGTCTGAAAGGTGGGGCTTCCAATTGACAAAACCCCTTTGTAATTTGTATAACTCACAATCTTACAATAGGTGGATTTTTCCAACAAGCAAAGCTCCCGGTGGGCGCTACCAATGGGTGTCCAACTCCAAAGAATTATCAATGTGCACTTCCCTCGGATTTTTTTGCTGAATTGTCGCGGACGCTCTTCTGGAGAGCTAGTGTAAGGTGGGCCAAAATCCTTCACAATCCTAGAATTTGTTTTCTAAGTGTTTGGTTGAACTGTTCCTGTGTTGTGGTTCACTGACTAGAGTTCCTCCCAAGTCGCTTGACAAGTGCACTAGGTTGTGTTCTCTCCCATTTCTATGCCTTCCAACATAATGACTTCTGCATTTTATATCCATCATTAGGGTGGGCACACCTTTACTTAGCACTCATGACAATCCTCCTCATCAGTGTCAACTATTTTGGTTCACCGCACAACCGTTCGGGTCCTCCACCTAACCGCTTGGTATGCACGATCTTCGTCAGTCATGGGGTTCGCTCCTTCTACGGGTGCTTTGGTCCAATGTCCCCACTTCTCATACATGCACGTGCTCCATCATGGTCCTTGTCTGCACTGTCGCCAAGTCCTGTATGGGCACTCTTTCCTTAGGATGGGTGAGCACTATGCAAGCACTCCCCAACTTCCCTCGTCATCACTTCCCTCTGGTCCACTTGAGTGTCTGTCTTCTCGATGCTTTTTCAACGTGCAACTCTCCAATGTGTGTCCACTGTTGATGTAATTGTAACTTCAGAATGTATTCAATTGTATTTATTATCTATTGTAACCCGATGTTCATTCTGGGATGTATTGTAATGTACTTGAGTCATGTCATACCCCAATGTTTATTCCAGAAAGTTTCTATAATGTGAAAGTCATGTTAAGTCATTGTGGGTAACCCTCCTATTGGTCAAGGGTTAAAGTCCCCACAGTTATGGGGCCCTTGGTTCATTAGACTATCCTAGAGAAGTCAACCCTAGGTGAGTCATTGTAAGTCAGGGCAATAGTCCCCACCATTGTGTTACCCTCCTATTGGTCAGATTAGGCAAAGTCCCCACAAGTGGTGGGGCACTAGGGTCATTGGACACTCCTAGAGATGTTGGCTCTAGTAAGTAATTGTTAAGTGAGACCGACATGTTGGAGTGGGTTCCAAGTGAAAGGAAGAATATAAATAGAGAGTGAGTCTCTCTATTTACTACACACACACTCACTCATTTGGGTGCATGAGTGAGAGAGGAGAAGCTCTCTTAGTGTGAGAGAGAGAGACTACTGCTGTCAGGAGATCATCTTACTGTTTTTAGGTTTTACCTTTGGTGCTGATTCTATCTCTGAGGAAGTTGCGAGGTTTTCTCCTTTATGGTTTCCCCAAGGAAAATTCTTTGTGTCTCTTGTCTCTTGTGTTGTGCTTGTGTTTTATTGTTGTGCATGTTATTCTCTCAGTTAAAGATCCTAAGATCATAATGGTAGCTTGAATGATAAAAATATAACATGGTATCAGAGCTAACCTGAGAAGAAGACATTGTGCAGCTATAGAAGCTAGGGATTCTTACTTTTTGGGTCTCTCTCCACAATCCATCGGCAAAAGTATGCTAGGATAACTCTCCATTGAAGGGCGCATCTTTCTGTTGAAGTGGAATTCGATTTTGAGCATTTTTAGTTTGGGTGTGAGAAATTAGGGCTTCTTGCAGAAGAGGAATTTTTGAGTGAGCCCAACATAGGATTTCTCTCCTCATCAAAAAAAAATTTTAGAGACCTGGATCAAGATTTTTGGTTGGGTGAAACTTTGAGAAAGTCAAACCCTAGTTTGACCCCGAGCTAGAAAAACCATAAATACTAAAACTGCTAAGTTTTGGTACATTCGCTATATCCCGCTATTGGTGAAGGATCAAGAGTTGAAACTTGTAGAGGCTGAATATAAACTCCTGTTTTACATTATATCCAAAATTTAGCCTCATATTCGCTATATTCTAGGAGATACGATCCCTCCAAGTTAGGGATCCTGCCTCTTCCAGAATTCATCCCTAAACAGGACACATGGGGAGAATTGCTATATCTTGGGCTACACAGGTCCAAATGAGATTTATAAAGATTTTCTAGAAAGGGAACGGACTGTACCTTCAGTGGTCCAAGATTCAGACTCATAAGATGAACCAGTGACACATGGAAGTCCATACAATTTCGTTGTTCTGAACAGTCCTGTAACAGGTCACCTTGGTAAAATGATCATAAGTCCCAATTGGTGAAACCAATCATTAGAGGAAATTTGGGGTCTAAAATGGGCCCTATAATAAAACGTTCCAAAATAATTTTTTGTGAGTTGGAATTCAAGAACCAATAGAATATCAATAAAATAAGTCAACCATAATGGTTGAATTGACATATTTGTCATTAAAAAAAACTACTTTTTTTGTTCGTATTTTCAACATATCTCATTGTGTTTTTACTCAAATTTCGATCGGGAGAGCTCGTTGGATGCGGAATTTGATTTTGCATCCAACGAGTACCCACACGGCATATTTTTGACAAACCCCGCTGCCCCAAAAATAAGAAATACCTGAAAAAATGTGTTGATGACATCATCATCATGTTTTTTCAGATATTTATTGTTTTTGGGGTAGCGGGGTCTATCAAAAGTATGCCATGTGGGTACTCGTTGGATGCGGAATCAAATTCCACATCCAACGAGCTCTCCTGATTGAAATTTGAGTAAAAACACAGGGAGATATGTCGAAAATACGAACACAAAAAGTAGTTTTTTTCTTTCTTCCTCCAAAATTAATCAATATTATTTTATTATTTTAACTATTATTTTATTATTTTCCCGAGGAGGCCCATTTTAGACCCCAAAATTCCTCTAATGGCTGATGAAACCTTTGCTATTGGAACAGGGACATGCTAGGATACCTCAATTGGAAGTTTCAGACACAGAGGAGCCGTAATTTCGGAGATACAATAAACACAGTGACAGGAGTTTCTGGAGGAGAAATTGGAAAACTAGGGCTTCCTATTCCGATAGCTTCCCTCCACTTTTTTTAGAAAAGGAGTACATTGGATAGCTCCATTTGAAGAGATCTATCTTTCTATCCAATCAGATCTGAAAGATTCCAAGTTTTTAAAATTAGGGTTTCTCTGACAAACCCTAGATCAGCCAGCTCTGAAACCAGGACGGACACCTCAAATCGGTAAGATCTAATCTATTTCTATTTTCTTTTGAGGTTCTCATTTCAAAGTGATCTATCACATCAGCTTGATGATAAGCTTGGTGAAGTTGACAACTTCCAAGCATGGAAGTATATGATCTCTCTGAAGATAATGAATGGGACACCTACATGAGTAGAGAGGTTCCAATTCCAGAGGGAGATGACGCTAGAAGCCTTACACAAAAAGAACTTGGTCAAGGCCAAGAATATCATTGCTGATTCAGTCACGAATCAACTTGTACTATAAGTGTCTTCCCTAAAGACACCAAAGATTTTTTATTCCTTGACCAAGCTATTTGAAGGGAAGAACATACATCAGAAGATGACCTTAAGAAACCAGTTGAAGAATGTGAACATCCAGAATGCAGAGACCATGCAATCATATGTTACAAGGGTCTCTCAAATAAAAGAACAACTTGAAGCGGTAAAAGAAGAAGTGGAGAACGCAGAAGTGGTGATAGCCACCTTGAATGGCCTCCCAGGATCACGGGATTCATTCATGCGAGGAATGTGTGCCAGAAAGAAGTGATTACTTTCAGTAGAATCTGGGAAGAGAACACACAAGAAGAAGAAGCTCGAGAAGAGAAGGTGGGAGAAATTGAAGATCAAGCTCTTAACATCCAAAGAAGATCCCTCAAGTGATGAGGAATATGAAGATCTGAACTCTTGAAGAACCTCTTATCCATATTAGTTTTTGGATAATAAACGATGCTATTATGAATGAATAAGACGATGAAGCTGAAGGCTCAAGAAGGAGTCTACCCACGAAACAAATAAAGATAAGTATTCAATTATCATTTCATGATATTGTTTTGTTATGCATTTGTTTATATTCATTTGATGATTTATGCATGATAGGATGTTTGCATTAACGACAATATACTACTAATATGCATGTGTTGGGTAAGTAGCTCATGGTGCTATACAAACTCTCCATTGCTACTTATCTAGAATGAAACCTCTTTGCTGACATATTGGATTAGTGCACAATCTCAATGTTTTACTGGTAGAGATGGAAAGCATCTAGAAAGTTTCCTGAGATATGGATGAATGTTGTATTGGCTAAAAGTAGTTGCATGATCATATATTTATGCATAAGAATTTTCCAGTATGAATATTCCTTATGAAATGTTTCTAACCATACAAATGCATTTGACATGTAGGAAAGATCACATACATAATCACCTACAAGCAAAGAAGGATGAGACTTGTTCTGAAGAACAAGTGACGACAATTCAAGATGAATATGATGAATACAACGACATCATTGATGTAGAACCTTCAAGCTATGAAGAATTCCAATTCAAGAAGAATGATGTCAGTATTGATACATGATGGGAAGTTCGTAGTTCCATCATGCAGTAGATGGAAACATCATGGGATACAAAGCAAGATTCGTAGCACAAGGCTTCTCACTAAAAGAAGGCATAGACTATGAAGAGACATTTGCAACTAGTAAGAATTGAAACACATACATGATGAACTTGATGAAGATCTTAACCTTTTCTACAAGGTTGAAGATGAAATTCTATACACTATATGGATACATAAAATATTAGTAGCATAGGAAGCTACTTGTCACTCCAGTACAGAATGTTTCAGTGCATAGAGTACAGAATAGAGAGGGAGTATGATGCTCCGCTTTAGAGGGAGTGACTATAGAATATCCTAAGTTTCGACATGGTACAACAGGATGGATAGATTACTGATGACTCTAGGCTTTATTGAGAGTAAATCGGATTCCAACCTTGCTTCAAGGTTGAAGGGGGAATACCAGTGATGCTCCTGTTATGTGTCGATTCACTATTGTTCTAGGCATGGAGCTGTGGACAAGGGAAATATGCAGTAGAGATCCTGAAGAGGTTCGGGATGATGGACTACAAGGCCATGACCACACCTATGGCATCGAACCTAAATTTATTGAGTGTTGCTTCACTAGAGACGGTTGATGTTACGATGTATCGTCAGATGATTGGTTCCTTGATGTACCTGACGAATACGAGACCAGATATTTGCTTTGTTGTGAACACATTGATACATGTTCACCTGATGTTTGTAAATCATGTAGTAAGGTACCTGAAGGGTATAGTTGATTATGGGCTCAAGTATGAGGTGAATCAGAAAATTAACTCGAAGGGTTATGTGGATTCGTATTGGGCAGGTAGTGCCACTGTTAGGAAGAGCACTTTGAGGTGCTACTTCAGTATGGGATCAAGTGTGATCTCTTGGTTTGGCAGGATGGAATCTTGCATGGTGTTGAGTACAGCTGAGGCAAAAGATGTTGCCACTTGCTATTTGGGAGGTAGTATGTTTCTTTTGAAAACTACTATTTGATTTGGTTGATCTGACTTGCATTTGTTGTATGATGTAGAGAGGAGAAGTGATCCTGATCAAGATCTCTTGAAAGAAGGATTTCTAGCATAGCTGATGAGACAGGTTTCCCTCAGATGTAATAGGTCCTAGTAAAGATCACAGGTCATCCTTGGATGTAATCAGGCCTGGTGTGATTCTATGCTAGAAATGGCCAAAGTGAAGTTTGAGTACTTCAAGGAGAAGCTTGGTGTTCTCCAGATAAGAAGTTTCCTCCAAGGGAAAGTGATGAGTCCCATAGCCATTCTGACGAGTAGGTCAGATGTAAGGGTTGAGCCATTCTGTCATGGTGAGAGGATTGGTTCCTTCCATGTCAAATATGAGTGTTGAGTCCCATAGCCATTCTGACGAGTAGGTCAGATGTAAGAGCTACCGCCATTCTGATGAGTAGGTCAGATGTAAGGGCTGAGCCATTTTGTCATGGCTAAAGGATTACATTCCTCCCATGTCAGATGTGAGTGCTAGCCATTCTGACGAGTAGGTTAGATGTAAGGGCTACTACCATTCTGACGAGCAGGTCAGATGTGAGTGCTGGCCATTCTGATGTAGGATGAGATCCTACATAGATGTAAGGGCTACCGCCTTTCTGATGAGTAGGTTAGATGTGAGTGTTGTCAATTCTGATGTGAATGTAGGATTGGGTCCTACATGATTAGATATAAGGGCTACCTCCTTTGTGACGAGTAGGTCAGATGTGAGAGATGGCCATTCTGACGAGTAGGTAAGATGTAAGGGCTACCGCCTTTCTAACGAGCAGGTAAGATGTGAGTGCTGGCCATTTTGATGAGTAGGTCAGATGTAAGGGCTACCAAAGACCTACGAGGTGGTAGGTATACACCCAGCATGAAAGAAGGTTGGCTCTGTAGAACTTCCTGTGACAAGAAGAATCATGAGATAGCACGTATGATGATGACTCTGAGAGATCCAAATCGAGCTATGATCCAGATCCAGTTATGATGACTTCAAGAGATCCAGATCCAACAGTGATGATCTAGATCGAGTGATGATCTAGATCCAGTGATGATGATCCAGATTGAGTGATGATCCAGATCCAGTGATGATGATCCAGATCCAGTGATGATCCAGATCCAGTGACGATGATCCATATCGAGTGATGATCCAGATCCAGTGATGATGATCCAGATCTAGTGATGATGATCCAGATCTAGATGAAGATGACTTGAAGATGAAGATGAATTGAAGATGACGAGGACTTGAAGATGACCTAGATGATACAGAGAATAAGACTTGTGCTGATAAATTGTGTCGAGAAAATACCTTCCTAGTTAAGAGGGAGTGTTGATGTAATTGTAACTCCAGAATGTATTCACTTGTATTTCTTATCTATTGTAACTCGATGTTCATTTCAGGATGTATTGTAATGTACTTGAGTCATGTCATACCCCGATGTTTATTCTGAAAATTTTCTATAATGTGAAAGTCATGTCAAGTCATTGTGGGTAACCCTCCTATTGGTCAAGGGTTAAAGTCCCCACAGTTATGGGGCCCTTGGGTTATTAGACTATCCTAGAGAATTCGACCCTAGGTGAGTCATTGTAAGTTGGGGCAATAGTCCCCACCATTGTGTTACCCTCATATTGGTTGGAGGAGGCAAAGTCCCCACAAGTGGTGGGGCACTAGGGTTATTAGACACTCCTAGAGATGTCGGCTCTAGTAATTAATTGTTAAGTGAGGCCGACATGTTGGAGTGGGTTCCAAGTGAACAGAAGAATATAAATAGAGAGTGAGTCTCTCTATTTACAACACACACACTCACTCATTGGGGCACATGAGTGAGAGAGGAGAATCTCTCTCAGTGTGAGAGAGAGAGACTGCTACTGTCGGGAGATCATCTTACTATTTTCAGATTTTACCTTTGGTGCTGATTCTATCTCTGAGGAAGTTGCGGGGTTTTCTCCTTTATGGTTTCCTTGAGGAAAATTATTTGTGTCTCTTGTCTCTTTTGTTGTGCTTGTGTTTTATTGCTATGCATGTTATTCTCTCAGTTAAAGATCCTAAGATCATAATGGTAGCTTGAATGATAAAAATTTAACATCTACACTTTGGTCCCAATGTGCCTTGCACTCGCTAAGGGTGAGTGCGGGCATCGATGATGGGAGCAAACCCATTCATGGTCCGCACACCCCGTTTGGTCGTTTTGTTGTTTTAGCAAGCACCTTCCTCATGTTGTCGCTTTGTCAACCGAACGTCACTTTTCCCACTTGTGCGCCTAAGTTATCCTCTTGGGTAGGAGTGTTTGCTCCTTTGGCAGGAAGGTGGTGTGCCTAAGGGCACTAGGACCGATTTCTATAACATGCAGGCCCTCGATTTTTCTTATTTTATCGAAATACCAACTCTATGCTAAGATCGTTCCTCTTACTTCTTGATGTGAGGAAATGGTTTTCATCTTCGAGATCTTTTTCCACTCTGTTCTCCTCCTCTACTCTGTGATCTCTCCCAAAAGGGTAGCCTGAACCTCATAACTAAATACTCTTTCAGGAAAGCACCCTAACCACCTCCCTTCATACGATTCACAAGTTTATAATATGCTTTGATTTTTGTTTTACCATGAATATGTCTTGTAACTGCATAAGGTATAATACACCAGGTGTCTTATTTTAAATATATTCTTATTATTATAAAAGATTTAATGATATTTAATATTTACCTTTATAATTGTAAATATATATTTATAATATATAAATCAACCTATTATTTATTCATTTCTTACTTTAATATATATATATGTGTTTACGCTTTTGGAATTACAATATATTTCTTACTTTAATATATATATATATGTTTACGCTTTTTGAATTACAATATATTTGTTATAATTATTCATAATGAATATTCATTTATGAAATAAATATAATACTTCCCATCCTCATGTATATTTTTAAGAACAATCTCCTGATGTTTTCTATATTATTAATATCCTTTATTTTTATTACACAATCTTCCTAAATCAAGGAATGTTTGTCCTTTTAACTTTCATACATAGACACCCTCACATATTATATTATATCTACCTATTTATATAGTAAATGAGTAATGATATTTTGACAATCTCCTGATATTTATATAGTATATTTTTAAGAACAATCTCCTGATGTTTTCTATATTATTAATATCCTTTCTTTTTATTACACAATCTTCCTAAATCAAGGAATGTTTGTCCCTTTTAACTTTCATACATAGACACCCTCACATATTATATTATATCTACGTATTTATATAGTAAATGAGTAATGATATTTCGACATAATTATCATTTTCATAATAAGATTTAACTTTGTCTCTTATAATCTTGCATAGTCATAATTAATGGATAACTTTATGTTAAAATATGAATGATAGGAATTTATGGTAATTAGCCAACCTAACTTACTATTGGTCTCAATTTAGGATGACATTTAAAAGTTGTAAACCAACAACTAAATACTTTCGATGACACTTGTCATCAATTCATGGCTTCTCAACCAATTGACTCTCCTCTTAGTGGATTCATGCCCCCATTGTTTATTTGGGTCAAGTCCTTTAGTATCCTAAGTCTACTAATTTAAGTTACAACTTAGTACATTCACAATCAATACTTATAGTGCTTTATCTATGAGTGCATAACCTTGATATTCTCTCCAAGGTCTTGTACAGTATACTTTTTACTTACATTTCTGTTACAGAAGAATCCAGGTAGCAGAGGAAATAGTACAAAGTAAAATAGACTCACAAACTCCTTGAATTAATAATTTTATTCATTCATTATATTTAATTTTTTTCAACTTAAACTTTGAAATATATATATATATATATATAAAGATCTTATGATTTATTTGTTTAAAATGAGACAAACCAATAGAAACCCAACTTGTTACCAATTAAAATAGTTATCAAATTATTATTTTAAATGTTAAATTTCATTCTTATATACAATTTAGTAACATGTAAACTAACAACTTAGTAACAACCAAAGTTTAATATAATTTAAATGGAATACAATTTATAAATTGAACATCAGTTAAATATAAATAAATAATAACTAATACTCTTAGTATTAAAAATCATGTCATTTCAAAACAAGTGTTGAATGGCAGCATATACCTGTCGATATTCCTAGGTGTCGAATTGTATGCATTGATACCATGTGTGTGTTGCAACAAAAAAGCTTTTTCTTAATTGGCGAATGATGCTTGCTCTTAATTGTATGTGGTGTTTCCCTTGCCACATTGTATTTGTTAGAAAATATATTGTTAATTTTGAAATGTAAATATTGTTTAGAATATCATAGCAAGACCACATTGCTTCATAAGTGGTTGAAGTATAATGCATTATAGGTAAGCAGTAGCACCTATAATATAATGAATTATAGGCTTTGTATTTACCTGTCATGTTGTCCACATAATAAATGGTTGTAATATAATGCATTATATGCTTTGTTATATCTACCTATCATTTTGTCTACATAAGTATGAGACCTGGGTGGTCAAATTGCTTCATGGCAACCGTTTTCTTGAGTCTACTCAGTCCTTTGCTGCAACCTAGTGTAAAAATAAGTTGTATCTCAAAATATATGAAATTGTTGATCTCTGATTGTAAATATATGTGTGTTTTCTAAATATTGTTTGTGGCCCATGGCTTTGTTCTAGGGTAGTGTAGAAAGTATTCATAGGGTATGATAAACCCACTATTAGACGAATGTTCATTATATAAATTCCTATGGACGTGTTATCAATCATTACCTATCGAAAGGAGTTGAGATCTTGAAATGTATTAAGCATCTCTAGCTTATCATAAAGTTAAGAGCAAGAATTCCAAGATGATTTCGAATATAATTACAAAAATCAAAACAATTTTTGAGCTGTACCGAATTAATTTAGATGCAAATCCAATCAGGTATGCCTCAAAGTTCTTTTTGGTTTAGTGAATTTATGTAAGGTAAGGTAGTCAATTGTTTGTATCATTGTTAGGAGTTGTTTTTAATTAATTTGTATTATTTTAAAAAATGGAAATGGTTGTTTGGATAACTTATTAAAATATTTGTTTTAATCTAGATAAATCAATTAATATGGACAGAGAGCATTTTCAATATTTATCTAGACATTTTCAATAATTTTGAATCTTTACATAGTTTTTTTTTTCAGCTTTTTATCGTTTTGTAATCAATCATGTTTTTATTTTTATTATAATTAGTTTTGGTTTTTTAAAATTTGTTATAATACAATTATTTTTATTGTTTTATAATAAATATCTATGTTTTTCTTTTTTATTATAATTAGTTTTTGTTTTTAAAATATGGTTTGAATGTCAATAAACCTAAACTTACGTTCTCTATCACTTCAATGAAGTGGTCCAACCATCATACTTGGGAAATATCATTGTGGGGATACTTCGTGTAAGAATCTCACCTAGTATAACAATGATGTTTATTGAAAAATAGAAAATGGAAAATCCCGCAACACCCGCCATAACTGTCAATCGCACTGTTATCGATATGATCATCTCGCCTTTCAATCACATTGTTATTGATCTTGTCATCTCATGCACAATAATATTATTGTGGTAATGATTCATCTCAGGCGCAACAATATATTCCCAATATATTCCCTCGCAGGTTTCCAAGCATCAGATTATTGCAAGACAACTATTTCTCCAATGTATCACATGTATAGTATTTTTTATTACTACAAATGTTATGCTTCAATCGACCATTACCATTATAATGCTTCTATTTGTCCCAAAGCAGTAATTGGTCTTTTCTAACATCCAGTAGAGTTATCATAATCAAATATTCATTGATACAAGGCCCTAATAAAAAAGGTATGGGAGCCCGTAGTTAACCCGTGTAAATTATCGAATGGTCCCCATTCCATTTCCCTTCTCCATCATACCGGCCTCCATCAGGGAAGGATCTTCCAGGGCAGGATATTTATTTATAAAAAGGGGTTCAAAATGATCTAATTATTGTGCCCTTACAGCACGCAGGATAAAACGATGATACATCACCTCTACAAGGATCAACTCTGACTAGACTTGCCTGAAACTAGGTCCAGTTCTTCATCCACCCATTTTATCTCATGCAAATTTTCGAATGAAGCCTCACCTTGGGACGATTCTTTATAACAATGACAGTTTGTCAGACGTGGTCCAAAAGTACAGGCATTTAACGATAGTTCCAACAAGGAAGACGGTTTCCATCCAGGCCCAGCCAGACAATTTGATCCCATAGCTTACAGAGAATGAATGTTTGTGGAACATGTTCGGGCAAGGTTGAGACAAACCTATAGAAGGAAGGTTGATTCTAGACAAACACTTACCTTTACACCGTTCTCTCTGCTCCGATTGGTGTTCCTAGGGGATGTAGTTCTTTCTTTCAAATTATTAAATCTCAGTTTTTGAGTGGTATCTTCATGTGCTTTTGGGACGTTATCTGCCAAGTTACTCAAAAACTCAACCCACCTACATTTCCAATAAGGAATTCATGTGTGATGATGCGACTTATCAATTCACACACTTAACATAGCACCCATGAAAGGTGGTTTAGCATGCAAGTAATCTTTGGAAACAAAACCTCGTACACGGCTACACCACTGGGAATAAGGATATAATATGGTGCTTGCATGCAATGCATGTGGTAAGTGTAGAGAACTATCATTGCTAGAGAACTTACCTAACCAGCCTAGGTAAACCCAAACACATATCATTTGATTTACAAGAAATATGTTTTACATAACATTTACTTTGACGAATACTGAGGACACTTTTTGTTGTAAGCCATTGTTTATCTGATATGTATATGTCTTTCCAGATTCCCCACCATCCTTTCGATCTGGAGATGTTTGATTTTTTTCTCCCTGTGATAGATGTTTGAACCAAGGAGTGCCCTGAACCAGGTTGTGATGCAACTCTTATTTAGTTCGTTCTGGCCTTTCAATGAAGATTAGTTAATCAGGAGATAATGACATTTTAGTTGAAAGATCTTACTCGAGCCCAGACGAGAGAATCCTTGAGCTTGATCACTTACCTAAGTAAGACAAGGGTAGGTTTACTTGAGTATGGTCACTTATATGTACTCAAGGATGCTTAAAGAGTGAGCATAGCGAAATGAAATGGGAACCACTTGTCACTGCAACATACTTTGCTTCTGATGAAGACAAAGTTACTATGGGTTGTTTCTTTGAAGCCCATGAAACAACACTTGTACCAAAATGAAATGTGTACCCAGATGTGTTCTTCCTGTCATCTATGTTGCCTCCATTTTCACTGTTAGTGTAGCCAGTGAGTTTAAAATTTTCTGAGGTTGAATACATAATACCAAGGTCTTTTGTACCACTTACATACCTTAGAATTCTTTTACCTGCTTACCAATGAGAGTATTTTGGTGACTCCATGAACCTTGAGATCAGACTTACACCATACATGATGTCTAGTCTTGTCGCCGTCAAATACATAAGGCTGCCAACAAGCCTTTTGAACAGTGTAAGATCTACTGTTGATCCTTCATCATCCTTGCTCAATTTTAAACCTATTATTATTGGTGTTGGGGCTGTCTTGCAATTAGACATGTTAAAACTTTTTAAAAATTCACTTGCATACTTTGTTTGTGATATAAAAATACCACTTTCAGACTGTTGAACTTCAATGCCCAAAAAAAACTTCATAAGCCCCAGATTAGTCATTTCAAATTCACTTTCCATGAGTGCTTTAAAATCTGCTATGCCAAAATCACTAGTAAATATTAAATCATCTACGTACAAGCATACAATTAACATCTTACCTTGCTCATTCACTTTGGTGTACAATATTGGCTCACTTTCACTTTTGTGAAATCCATTTTCAGTGAGATAGGAATCAATCCAACTGTACCAAACTCTAGGAGCTTGCTTCAAACCATAGAGTGCCTTTTCCAGCCTATACACTTTATGCTCTTGACCTGGAACTTCATACCCTTGTGGTTGTTCCACATATACTTCCTCTTCTAGATAGCCATTTAAGAATGCCGACTTGACATCCATTTGATAAACATGCCATTTGTTTTGTGCATCAATGGCCAAGACTGTTCTAACTATACCCATGTGTGCAACAGGTGCAAACGTTTCATTGAAGTCTATGTCGGGTTGCTATGTGAACCCTCTTGCTACCATTCTTGCTTTGTGCTTTTGCACATTCCCATCAACATCTTGCTTTGTCTTGTAAATCCCTTTGACATTGATTACATCTTTGTCTTTTGGTACCTCTACTAGTTCCCATGTCTGGTTCTTCTCAATGCATTCTATTTCTTCATCCATGGCTTGTGCCTATACTTCTTCTTCAACAACTTCTTCAAATGTTAGTGGATCATATATAGGAGAAAATAATGCAAAGAGAGAGAATGAATTTGGTGTACCAGCTTCATATATCTCTTGCAGACTTCTTGTCTTCACTAGTTCTATTGATGTCGACCTTTACGAATTGCTTGATGGAGTCCGTTGTCATCTTGGTGTACTTGTCAGTGTAGCTTGAGCTGCTACTTGTGTCATTGGTCCTTGTGTTGAACCATGTCATGGTGTCATGGGAGTCGACGATGCTATGACTGGTTGACTTACTTGTGGTGTTTGAACCACTTCCTCTTCCATATCATCATTGTCGACATTCGACACAATCTTGACATTTGGGTTGACAGTTCCATCCCATGATTCGTTCTCGACAAATTGAACATCTCAACTAATTATCACTTACCTTGTGATAGGCTCATACAACTTGTATGCTTTTGTGTCTTTTGAATAGCCAACAAAAATAAATTTTTGTCCCTTGTTGTCTAGCTTCCTTCTTAGCTCATCTGGAACATGAGCATATGCAACACAACAAAAAACTTTTAAATGAGAAACACTATGATTCATACATGTCCATGCTTCTTGGGGAACTTTGTTCTTCACACTCTTTGTCAGACACTGGTTCATAATGTATATAGCAGTTGCGACTGCTTCAGCCCAATATTCATTTGGAAAATGCTTGGCTACCAACATGTTGCGTGCCATCTCCATGATGGTTCCATTCTTTATTTTGGCAATCTCATTCTGCTAAGGTGTATACCATGCAGTGAATCGCTTATGTATTCCATGTGTCTTGCAAAAATTTAGAAATTCATTTGAAACATATTCACCTCCTCTATTAGTCCTTAATATCTTGATGCGATGTCCACTCTGGTTCTCCACGAGTGCCTTGAACTGCTGAAAATAACTAAATGCATTAGATTTATGCTTCAGGAAATATACCCATGTTTTTCTTGAGTAATCATCAATAAAATTTAGGAAATACTTGCAGCCACCAATGGATGATGTATGCATTGGACCACAAATATCAGAGCGCACAATTTCAAGTGGTGTGCGTGCTCTATAGGACTTTTCGACTGGAAAAGTCTCTCTGTGTTGCTTGCCAAAAATGCAACCTTCACAAACCTTTTCTGTTATGTCGATCAATGGTAAACCTTTTACCATATTCTTTGTGTGCAGTAACTTCAGCCCACCAAAATTCAGATGTCCAAATATGAAATGCCACAACCAGGATTCATCCCGAACTTCTATCTAAAATGTAGCTTGCAAATTAGCGCTGCCATTTTATTTCTTGCCGAGGAGCTCCAATGTTTCTTTACTTTCTGCCTTGAATGCAGCTCCTATATTTGTCTTCCCTTTCATGTCAGGAACTATCCTTAATGGAAACAAGTGATTGCTTGTCATTGGCACTTTTGCTATCAGCTGGTCACTTGGACACTTGTCTTTGATCACACAGTGATCATCTTCCATGTAGACTCTGTAGCCTTTTTGTATCAACTTTCCAATGCTTAACAAATTATGTTTTAGACCTTCGACATGATAGACTCTCAGGGATATACTTACTCTCCCCCTGTTTGGTTAGAAAATCAACAGTGCCTTTTCCTAAAACAGTAACTTGGACATTGTTTCCAAGTGTAACATCAGTTTGAATTGAATTGTCTAGAATGGAAAACAAATTTAAATTGCCAGTCATGTGGTTGCTACATCCTGAATCTAAGCACCATATGTCATGTGGAATTTCTTGAACAACATTGCATTCAATTGGAGATGTCAATGCCATTAACATTACACTTGTCCAAGCGTTGGTGCTAGTCGACTGATTTGGGATTTTCCTTCCTTGGTCATATTGTTTCTTCTGGAATTCATATGCATAATGACCAAATTTCTTACAATAATGACAATGAATTTTTGATTTATCAAACCTCTGGCCACTTGGCTGACTTGGGTTCTGATTTTCCCCTCTACCACCGACATTTGCAAGACTTCTGCCTCGTCCTCCTCTTGAACAACTTCTTCCTCTGCCTCTAAAGTTGTTTCCCCCCCTGCCTCTACCATGGCTTATGGATGACTGTGTTGCAAATGCACCTTCCAATGATGTATGTGTTCTGCTGAGTCTATGTTCATGATTGATGAGTGAAGCTTGCAGCTCATCAATGGTAAATTTCAACATGTTTGTGTGTTCTTCCAAGGTCACAAGCAAGTTTTCAAATCTTGGGGGAAGACTTCTGAGATTTTTTTCAACCACTCTTTGGTCTTCTATGGATTCTCCATGATATTCCAGTTGTTTTATCAGACCAACTGTAATACCCCCATGACATTAACTTTATTTTTCATGTTTTGAAAAATTATTATTTTTATTATGTAATGAATTATAAAACTCAAAGACTGAAATAACATTTGCACAAACAAACATTTTATTTATTTATTAATAAAGAAAATGACACTTGGAGAAATCAACTACATGAGGGGACACCAACCATGGCACCAAAGAACATGTGTAAGCAAGCTAGACTGATTGATACCAATCAAATCCAATCCAAAACTCAACAATCAGACAAGATCCTAAATCATAGGGATTTAGAGATCTGATTGGAGATTTGATTGGGATGGCATAAGACCTAGGCAAAATCTATATATATTAGTGCACTAGAATAGCATGGGACGTCGTGTTGTGCATGGAGAAACTTTGCTGGGAATGCATGTGTTGAGTGTTTCTCCCGTTTCATAAGTCCATCGCTTAGCTTGTTACGGACTCTGAGAGAGAGTGCCGCGTGGAAGATTTCTTGTTGTAGCTTGTTACGGACTCTGAGGATTGAGTGCCACTAGGAAGTTACTTGCTGTTCTGGTGCATGGTTGGTGATCCAGCTCGGGGATGGAGTGGAGCAAACCGTTGAGTTGTTGCCTCCTATGGTTGGGAGGAGTTGATTCTCCAAGTGTGTTTCCCTTGGATTCAAGTAAGTAGATCTGATTTAGTTTCTCATATATTTCGGCCTGACTTATGGTTATTCGCATGATCAATAAAATATCTCGACAGTCGAAACAAACCCTTTGTCTATGTTTCTTT
This sequence comes from Pseudotsuga menziesii, assembly GCA_001517045.1. Classification (NCBI taxonomy): domain Eukaryota; kingdom Viridiplantae; phylum Streptophyta; class Pinopsida; order Pinales; family Pinaceae; genus Pseudotsuga; species Pseudotsuga menziesii. Next base: position 102,656 of record LPNX010438885.1, read on the forward strand.
TGATTAATTAAAATCTTTCCTGATGTATTGTTTATGCTGGGGATGTTACACCAACAACTTTGGTGTAGAATGTTTCTACAGTCTCTGAATCTTTCATGGACAGAGATTCAAAATCTCTTCTTATAATATGCATTTTGGATGTCCTTACCTTATCCAAACATTGATATGCGGTCTCCAATGTATACCATGCCTGCTTAGCATTAGTTTTCACTGCTACTCTCAGGAGTATCCTTTCATGCATAGCTTGATGTATGTAAAACAAAGCTTTTCCATCTTTCTTCCTCTATTCCCTCAATACATCTTTCTCAGCCTATGTGAGATTGTTATATGTTGTCATGTCTGCTGGTTCTGCATAACCATGCTGGACTATCTCCCAGACATCTTGACCTATGAACAAAGCCTTCGTAGTTAGAGACCAATATTCATAATTCTTTCCTGTAAAAAATGGAGTTTGCAATGAACCATAAGTGGAAGCCATTTTTAATTTTTAATTAACTTTCCTTAGAAAATTAATTTTCCACTTTTTAAGACAAGATTTCTTTCCTAAACCTTGCTCTGATACCAGTTAGCCAAAACCAAGCCGACTAAACTTGATTTTACAGCTTAGTTAATAAAAATTTAATTTTTCACTTCGACCTCTTTTTCTTTTCTTTCACATGTCGGGTGAAACTTGTCTAAGTCCTGACTAGACAAGTCTACATACTACCAAATGGTCAGACTTTTGACCCGACTTATTTACCTCTACTTGTCGGTTCTACCGACATTTACTTGTCAATTCTACCGACTGGTTTTACCTCGACCACTTGCCAGTTGACCTCTTCGACCTCTAAGTCGACTGACCTCTTCGACCTCTAAGTCAGCTTACTCAACCGACCTTGTCGGTTCACTTGGTTTGGTCGAAATCTACAGAGTATGTTTCTTAGTCTAAAAGACTTAAGAAATTACAAATGATTTTCACCTATGAGTAAGATGAAGTAAAATGGACACATTAACAATCCAACATAACTTATAAAACATATACTCAAAATTGTAGCCTAAGACTTGAGTCGACCACAGTGCTGTAAAAATTGGAACTTTCACGCGGTGAGAAATTTATGGGTTCTTTGATCTTTCACTTAAATGGTAAATGTAAACAACATTTACGCAAGTAAATTTGGAAATAAGGTGTGGCTAAATAAACATCGATTCAACCATAAACTATTGCTTATACATATTGTCTGGAAATAACAAAAAAAATATGAGCTTGTCAGCTCATCGACTGATCCTTTTACAGAGCTTCGACTCTTCGACAAAATCACATACACAGAAGCTTGACCTTGAACTCCTCTTTCTCTCTTTTCTCACCCAGATTTCTATCTACTGTCTAACTTGATTTACAAATTTCTTCTTCTATTTATAGGCAACCTAAAAATTGATTCTACATGAATCAACCGACTCACCATTAAAGACTGTAATAACTATCTACCTAACAACTTAGCTTCATAAATTAATTCGACTAGTTTACATTGCCGAATTGTGGACTCTTCCCTCTTATCAGACTGACCTACAAGATCTTTACTGATACAGACTCTAACAGAGTCGGCACATATCATATACGGATCTACGAGTAATTAATATTTCCAACAAACTCCACTCGGTTGGAAACTTGACATCACTCCTGGAAGGCATTAATTATGTAGAATCTAATTTGCTGAGGAATTTGCCTGAATTTTCTTTTCTTTTAAGGAAGACTCTAGTTGTAAATACAAGATTGTAAGTATCACTTCAACTCTTGTTACATTACTGAGTATGTATAAAACTACATGGAAATGACTGTAGCTTGTGTAAACCTTGCCTCCAAAAATCGGATGTATTTTTCATTAACATCATAACATATTGGTAGTGCTTGTTTTTTAATACAACCAAATACAAAGGACTTGGAAAAGCTTAATGTTATTGTGGTTGATGCAAGACATAATGGTCTGCGAGTTTCTATAGCTATGGTAAAGAACGTGCTTGCAGGAAGCATATGCATCTTCTAGATTGCCTCAGAAAAGTATCTAACATTTTATGTGATTATTCCCAAATTAAGTTAATGTACATGAGCATTTGCTTTCATTTGATTTCAACTCTAAAAATTGTAATTTTAGGTGAAATATCTGAAACTAGATGAGCTAGGAAAGAAAGGGAAAAATATTCAATAGTGAAAGAATTTGAAGAATGGGTATGTTCTCAACATCACAACCATGTTTGAAATAGGTTTTGAATATCAAACTATACTGCCATTTTTACATGTATGCAAATATCACTAAAATGAAAATATCCTTAAGTTTTGAATATACAAATACCATCACTAATTCCATCCTTTCCACCACATCCATGTATTTCTTCAGTAGGAAGAACATAAATGTGAAACAAATACTGGGTCACAAGTTTTTTATTGGTTGGACCGAGATGGGCAACAGATGGGTCGCTGCATGCCATAAATATTTGAGTCTCGCAACATAATATGGGAAGGACATCGCCCAAGTTCTACTGGGATGTCCTCGGTTGAGTCCCTGTTGGAGGAGCAAGTCGGTATGCCAACTTGAATGATAGTCGACTTAGTCAATTAGCTGACTAATGAGAGGCTAGGTCGGCCACTGTTATAGCTAATTTTACCACACCAGGTGAATCACACTTGTATGGCCTTCCCCCTGTCCCTCTGCACACTCCTTAGACCCCTTGGACCATTTTTTGTCCTTTGATGTTTCCTTGAACATCCCTAAAAACATGTGAAAATTAATACACACGACTTTTAAACCTCTAAATGCATATATACGCGGGTTTGACCCCTAAAACCGCGTACATCGGAATGTGTGCATAATCCAAATCCTTTTGGAGTTTTCCTTGACATGGATCCGACTCAATTGACTCCTGGCCTTCCATATGCCTTGAGATCACTCGGATTCGACCTTTCATTACCCCTTTGAAAAGCTATATAAGGAACTCTTTGGTACATTGAAGGCATATAAAAGAATTGAGAGCAAAGAAACTATAGTCCATTGTTGCCGGAACTTGTGCTTGAGTCTGCATCCCTTTGTCCCTTGGAGCACTTTTGTGTTCTTCCCAAGCTTGCCTCTTGCTTGTGAGCTTGCTATCGAGAGATGGAGGATTGAGGTGGTGGAGGCCCAAGTGGGGGATTCAATTTCTCCAATTCGTAGACGTGCCCACAAAGGTTGTATCCATTGTAATATCTGATTTTATATTATTAGAAATATCTTTTCCTGTCCAATAATGTATGTTTGAATGAATATTTTATCCATGGATGATTTCAAATTCTTATACATTATTGATTATATATGATAGAATAGATCTAACACCCATATATATAGTATGCTCATCTGGTTTACTTGTTGTTGAGGAAGTGATTTATCAATTCAAGCTGAAGTTGGAAAGCTCAATGGAGATCTACTTCAACTATCTGGAATAAGGTATGAGGTCTGATCCTTTAGTGTTAGATATTTAATTTCTATTGCATATTGGAAAGGATTGATTTATGGAGTCAAGTTGTCTATTGTGGTACCCCAAGCCATAGGAATTTCTCTCCGTAATAGAATTGGCGACTCTGTTGGGGATGTTCCTTGTTTTTATTTGGGGGTTTGAGGGCATAATGGGCTTGATATTCTTGAATTGCTCTTTGTTTCTCCTTGTTTCTTTGTTTCATTTTATAGGATGTTCATCCATCGACACTCTCCTTTATTGGTTTGACCCTTGGCTTGCTTTTTACCACTGCCTTCTCTGTATACGCAGGTTTTTGGCCAAAAGTCGCGTACACATGCAAGTTTCTAGCCAAAAGTCGCATATACATGCAGGTTTTTGGCCAAAATCCATGTATACACGTAGGTTTTTGGCCAAAAGTCACATATATATGCAGCTGTTCTTTAAATAGTCACGTAGATCCTCCCTTTTGGTGAGTTTGATTTTGTGGGAAGTTGCTGGGTGGGTTGTGAGTGTGGTTGGGTCTTCCTTGGGTCTGATGTTATCTATTGAATGCTTCTTTTGTGACCAGAGACCGCTTTTTCATTGATTTTTATTTGAAATTAGTTTTATTTATTTATCCTTTTTGCTTTGCCATTAGTGCATTACTCTTTTTTGTCTCGGTGTCTTGCTGAGCTTGTCTTTTATATTTTCCGCAGAGACTGAGAGTTTTAGATGAATTTTATTGCATTTTTCATTCTTTTCTATTGAAAAGTACAAAGTAGTTGCACTCTTAGTTGCATATTATATATGGATTTGAGGAGGTACTTGCATTGGATTGCTTGGATGAGGGTTGTTTTTAGGCTTTCATATAGGAAGGATTGCATTGGCATTCGGAAAGGAATATATATTTATGCATCTCATGTAGTGGCATACGCTATTTTTCATTTGACAAAGATTGCACTTAGCATTGTTTGTTATGGTGTGCATATTTATTTCACTACTGAGTCATAATATCATTAGTTTCACATCCATTTCCCTTTGAGTAATTACAGCCAATTAAAATCAACGCTTAATTAAAATGAACTACACTATTTTATATGATAGGGTTCACCAACAAGATTAGGTTTTAGGGTCTTGGAATAGTTCATTGTGAGTAAATTCTCCAAGACCACTAAACAACAACATGTATGTGTTTGTCTAGGTGAGAGTGTGAAATTCCTTGGTATAATTAGTGTTTCTCAGGATCCTCCTCTTACAAGGGAGTTAAGCACGAGGCAGTGTGAGCGGTTATTGATTGGGATGACCCCTAGTCATAACTGAGTAGCACTGAAGATATTTCCAGGATTGTATTCGTATCTGGGAGATTTTTTGAGAGTTTCAGGCTTTGCTACCCTGCCCATACAGTCGATCCCGCCTGCGACTGTCTGCCTGAGCATTGGTTATATTTAGGTGACCTTAGTTTCCTTACCTAGGTATCACAGGGGGTACTTGCAAAGGTTATTCTGTGAGTGTCCTGGCTAGGTAGAGGTTAGATAGCATAGTCGCTTTATGCGTTGAAGCTGAGGGCCATTATAAGTGGTTACGTACCTCCACTTGTAGTGTATGGGAGTTTCGAGCCTCTCCTAGGCGAGACATACCTACTGCATTCATGAGCTCACATATCCTCCCCTTGGTCTACTTGTATTTTGGCTGTAGATTTTCTTAGGAGTGTGCTCTTTCTGCGCTAGTTGGCCTTTAGGATTGTAGTTACTTGAGTATATTTATGTTCTCTTGAGTTTGGGTCCTTTTATTTTTGACATGCCTGGTATCCTATCGCCCTTCCTTGGTCCTAGTGTGGACCATGGTGTCAGACTTGGGGGCATCACTGCCCCTTACCCTGCTCATAGATTTGGGAGTGGTCACATTTTGCCCTCTACTCCATTTGTGGAGGATGTTGACTCCCTTCTCTTAGTCTTTACACCTGTGGTCACCCTCATGGGGATGGTAGTGGATGCGTGAACATTGGGTCTACACCTTACTTTCCTTTTTATGTCCCATCCTTCACCACATTGTTTCCTTTGGGTGCTATTGTCATGATCATTCCTCCCTATATCTTATAGTTTGGATTATTTATTGACTATTTTGGGTTATGTTGAACTAATATGGTTGTCATGTAGGGTTCAGTTGTTGTACACTCTCTCCAAGGTTTCGACCCGTTCATTCTTATCACAGGTATTATGTATGAATTGGCATATAGGTTAGGATTTCACATCCGCTTGCACTTATGCATTGCCTTATGACCATTCCATCTTAACCTTAGGTATGAACCCATTCCATGGTATCATAGAACCTTTATGCTGCTGTTAGAAGTGGTACTATGTGAATGGTAGAGCTTTCCTATACATGGGTGCCCTAGTTAGCTCCCTTTTGCATTTGGTACCCATGCTGTGAGTCCTCTCTTAGGTCCAGGAGTCCCTTTTAGTCCCGCCATGTCCTTGAGCAAGAACTTCATACTCCTCTTGAACTTTATGCTAGCCATTTCCCTGGGACTCCCTTGTATATGTCAAGTTGTAATTCCATTATCATGAGCTTTGCCTGCCTCATTGGGTCTTATGCCGGCTTCCCTGACTTTGAGTTTCAGCCATATAGCCTGAGCTTGTCTCATGTCTAGCCATGCAGAGCCATTTTATATATCCTTTGCAGCTTGATTTCCTATTTTTACCAGGAGGGAATTTTCCCCTGAGTGTCGCTATCCTACACATGTATCCTTGAATTGAGCATAGGTATGTTCCACTACTTGGAACTAGTTTGTTTACCCCTATGACACTCATATCCTCCTAGTCTGTAACTATAAATCAATTTTATTCTTTTTCAAGCTTTTTAAATATTTGAAAAAGTCCAAAAAAATCAAAAAACCAAAAAGCTGAACAAGGAAAGATGTTATCTTTTGGCAGCTGTCGAGTCGTGTCACCTTCGAACAGAGCATTGTATATCACATCCATTGGTTGGGTTTATAGTTTGACTTTAGGAGCTGTACTCATTTATCTGAGTTTATCTCCACCAACTAGTCAAGCTTCCAGTCCCCATGGAACCTCTGTCGATGCCTCCTGTGTCGTAGAGATGTCCCAGTTTTGTATATCGAGTCTATGCTGCCTTTATTTAGTCACCATTCACCGTTATGCTCTTGTTTGGAGGAATTTGAAACCTGAGTCGGCCATTCCTCAGTTATCTTGACTTTGCATGTCGGCCATTCCTGGTACAGTTACTGGTTCGTGCACCTTATGATCGAGTCCTTCCACATTATACAACTTTGTTGAGTACCTCATGTTGGATCATGGGGGATGCCTTAATTCCCTCCTTCCAGCAGATTTCATCCCATCGACTTTAGATCATTTATTCTGGGATTGGAATCTAGAGTCATTTTTGAGTGCCTTGATACTTGTAGTCATCAGTGGCAGGTTCTCTCGCCATCGATAGTTTTTGGGAATACATCAATGTTGACTGTTTACAGTACCAGAAAATTAAACAAAGCTGAATGAAACTATTCGACAATCGAAAGAGAAGCATTAGGAATGGTCTTTACACTACAAAAATATCGTCACTATCTACTAGCTAATCCATTTATCTTTTACACTAACAATCAAGCACTAAAATACCTCGTAAACAAACATCTACACCATGGAAGAATTTGTCGATGGCGACTTCTATTCCAAGAATTTGAATTCAAAGTTGTTGTCAAACCAGGTAAATTAAATGTCGGTCCCGACCACTTATCCTGAATCGACACAGGAGAGGAACCGACAGGAGTCGAAGATGACTTACCAGATTCACATCTATTTCGAATAGAAGTATTCCCAGAAGAGTTAGAGGAAATAGCTCAGTTTTTAGAAGATGGACAAGCACCAAAAGGCATGAGTACCAAAAAGAAACAGATCTTAGTGTTATAGATGATTTTACCACACCAGGTGAATCACACTTGTATGGCCTTCCCCCTGTCCCTCTGCAAACTCCTTAGACCCCTTGGACCATTTTTTGTCCTTGGATGTTTCCTTGACCATCCCTAAAAACATGTGCAAATTAATACACGTGACTTTTAAACCTCTAATCATGTATATACGTAGGTTTGACCCCTAAAACCGCGTACATCGGGATGTGTGCATAATCCAAATCCTTTTGGAGTTTTCCTTAACATGGATCCGACTCACTTGACTCCTAGCCTTCCATATGCCTTGAGATCGCTCGGATTCGACCTTTCATCACCCCTTTGAAAAGCTATATAAGGAACTCTTTGGTACATTGAAGGCATATAAAAGAATTGAGAGCAAAGAAACTATAGTCCATTGTTGCCGGAACTTGTGCTTGAGTCTGCATCCCTTTGTCCCTTGGAGCACTTTTGTGCTCTTCCCAAGCTTGCCTTTTACTTGTGAGCTTTCTATCAAGAGATGGAGGATTGAGGTGGTGGAGGCCCAAGTGGGGGATTCAGTTTCTCCGATTCGCAGACGTGCCGACAGAGGTTGTATCCATTGTAATCTCTGATTTTATATTAATAGAAATATATTTTCCTGTCCAATAATGTATGTTTGAATGAGTATTTTATCCATGGACGATTTCAAATGATTATACATTGTTGATTATATATGCTAGAATAGATATAACACCCATATATATAGTATTCTTGTCTGGTTTACTTGTTGTTGAGGAAGTGATTTATTAATTCAAGCTGAAGTTGGAAAACTCAATGGGGATCTACTTCAACTGTCCGAAATAAGGTACGGGGTCTGATCCTTTAGTGTTAGATATTTAATTTCTATTGCATATTGGAAAGGATTGATTTCTAGAGTCAAGTTGTCTATTGTGGTACTCCAAGCCATAGAAATTTCTCTCCATAACAGCCTCCTAAGGTCGTGTCGGTTGAGTGAACCGACAAGTAGTTATTTGTAACTGTTTGTAAATCATATATATTAGGCTGTTGATCCAGATGAGAACTTGGTTTAGTTCTCTGTATTGTATGGACCCTTTCATTATAATATAATCTGTTATTCTACCTATCTGTTCTTATCTCTTGTCTCTGTTATGTATGTATGTTTTAGTATGTATTATTGGTAACCCTATGTGATATGTGAGATTACAACATTGGTTCTGTTCTCAGTAGTACATGTCTGAGATGTATGCAAGCAGATGATATCATAATAGGAGATTAAGGACTGGTGGGAGCGTAAAGTAGCAAATTATTTGCAGAATTACGCACGGAGAAACAGATTAACAACCGCCCAAGCAAAGGAAATATTCTTTACGGAGACCCATGAGAAGTTTTTAGAATCAGTGCCCCAGCTTTTGAGGAAACTCCTGGATGAAAATGTAGGAAGCGACTAAAGATCAATAGCTACTAGAAAAACTGATTCAAGGGGGAAGGACAAATCTGTCGGAGTGTTTCGAAAAGATCATCGACAAATTCTACGAGGAGCAAGAAGTAGAAGAAAGAACTTCGGTGGAAACCATCAAGAATAAATTCTACACAGACCTCATCGAGCAATTCTTGTGTTCCTTACCAACCTTGTTGTTCAAGTTCCTGATTGAGAAAGGAGTGGGTCATATCAATGAACCTCGTCCATCACTCCATGGACCGGAATTAAACCCTAATTGGGCAGAAAAATAAAAGAGGTGGGAAAAATTCATTGCCGAAAGGGAGTGGGAATACTTCCTAAGCAAGTAAACATAACTATCCAAGATTTCTAAAGCATTGGGTAGGCTATGGGGGGTTAACTGGTCATATGTCGGGGTGAAGTGGATTGGATTCTAGTCGACTAAAGAGATACCATTCACTAGTAATGAAAAGTTGAACTAAAAGGGAAATCAAGAAGACAGTGTCACATAAAGGTACGTGGAATTTCAGAAAATAGAGAGGGAGAAGAGGCTACAAAGAAGGGAAGAAAGAAGAGAAAGAGCCATAGCACTGCAGAGAGGAATGAGTACTAAGGTGACCGACCAAGAGATAAATCCACCAGAGTCGAGTCATGACCGACAAGAAGAAGGCGTGGAAGAAGAGGCGTCCCCTATGGAAGAAGATTTGTGGATAGAGCAGCGAGGAGCTCTCCAATTAGAAGTTTCCCAGGAGGTAAGACCTCTATATCCGACGAATCCGAGTACCAAGATACAAACCATTGTCAAAGAGGACCTTAGACTAAAATCTGGTGACTTTGGTATATGGAGCCGACTAGATGACGAGAGAAATGATGATAATCATCTACTTATCCGTCGATCAAAAGAAGGAAATTGGGTTATGTTTCAAGTGATACCCTCCAATCGAAGTATCCACTTACTTTACCCAACACACGAAGGAGCACCCCCCTACCAAATACAGATTTGGAAAATATAGATAATTTGGAGCTGTAGACAAATAATTGCAGTTGGACATCGACAGGAGAAGTTGACCCCAACTGACTGCTTGTCGGAGAAGAAACGACAATGAAAACGTTCGACAGAAATGAAAGTTATGTCGACAATAGTTCTGCAGAGAAGAATAAGCAAATAACCCCACTACCCCACCACCACCTCCTCCACCGCCACCTCCTGAAGAAGACAATGACAGTGACTTTGACATGGTTCATGGATCAATGCACATCCCTCTATATGAGGGTGACGAGGACCCTAGATGACATTGGTTCATATGTGAGTTGACTTGGGAGGAAAACCAAGTTACAGATGAAGACAGGTAGATGGTACAGTTCGCTGGTGCCTTGAGGAAAAGGGCATTAACATGGTATATGACCTTTTCTGAGAGAACACCCCAAGCAACTAAAGCTGAAGTCAAAGCACAATTTCTATCATTCTTTGAAACTCCAGATGCAAAACATATGGTAGCAAAGAAACTAAATACAACATCATAGAAGCCAGGAGAAACTGTCCGCGACTATGACAAACATTGGAAAGAACTTCTTAGCCAATTGGACTATGTCATTGATGAACAATTATTAATCCAGTGGTTTCTTGTAGGTTTGTCTCAGAAAATTCGTCGACACATAATTATGGAGACGTTCAAAACTTATGAAGACTTACAAAATCTCACTATGTATAAATGGATGAGGATATTCCAGCATACCCCACAAATCATAGACTAGAAGAACAACTCGAGATCGTGCAAAAATATTTAAAAGAATTAAACCTTAAACGTCAGGATATCTGGTGCACAAAGTGCTCGACGGCCGGACACTCAAAAGACACCTGTTGACAGGACATTTGATTTGTGCAAACAAAATGTTTCTGTGATATCTGTCAGGAGCATGGAGAGCATACCACAAAATATTTCCCATTCAATATGAAGAATGGAAAAGCATCATGGTGTGCAATTTGTGAAACTAGAAATCATAACACCACCAACTGCCACCTGAATCTAAATAATTGACAAAATTATCAGGTAGTATATCAAACTAACACAATTACATAGAACAATGAGCAACGAAACAGTGCACCAAACGATCATAACAATCAAAGATATGAAGGTCGTAGATACAAGTGCTAGTTTGACAATCAACGTGGAGGCTATGGAGGTCAAGGTCGATTCTCTGGGAATCAAGACAACCAACCACGTCAACCCATCCAATGTTTCACATGTTACAAGGAAGGGCACCGATACACAGACTATCCATACAAGGACATAACTAACCTCAAATTCTGTACAAGTTGTGGAGTAGGGGATCACTCATTAGATGATTGCCCTACTATGCTTGAAAAAATAAATAAAAAGAAAAATGTTAATGTCTTGTCATGTGGGCAAAAAAATGATGTAATCAATACAAATAATTTTCATATCGTAACCTAACAAGGGACGAAAACTGGGAGTGATAACCCACGAATAAGCAGAATAAAAGAAAAGAATGTCTATCCCGATCTAGTTAAAGAAAAACAAATATATAAAGAGGCAACAAATATATTTAGAGAATTTTCCCGACAGGAACAAGAAAATGATAATTGACAAGATACAGTAAAAGAATTATTAGCACAAAACGATAAAACAATATCTCAATTCATCGACTTTCTGTATAAAATAAAACACAACAAAAACACCGAAAAACAAACAAAGAACATCTACAGCCTAATTCAAAAAGATAAAAGTGATGCCGACCCACTTGTCGACCTGGAAATCAAAGGATACCACATCCAACAAGTTGTGCTTGACTTTGGATCACAAGTAAACACCATGACTCGTGACACTTGGGAACAACTGGGCAAACCTCGACTATACGAATCAGGAATATACCCAAAACTAGCCAACCAAGGCCTAATTGAACCTATTGGAATCTGGAAAAATGTCAACACAACAATAAAAGGAATATCGACCAAAGTCGACTTCAAAATCATTGACCCTAAAGAAGGATCCAGCTCCTTCCTAGCGTTAGTAGGTTGAACTTGGGGAAGAAAGATGAAAGCGTCGCTATCCCTAGACAAGGAGAGAATAAAATTAAAAGGAAATGGACAAAAGGTCATTGTACCTATTCATCCATCCCAAGGAGAACCTTGGATAGAAACTATCATTGAAGAAGTTGATATCCGACAACTTTATCAGGTACAGAACACTAAAGATTATAAAGAACCTAATATCTATGGAGAACTTCATTTAGGCAATCAAGACTCGGTCGGATATAATTCAGACGTAGAATTATATGATTGGGAAGTTGAGAACTATGAAACATAAGTAAGAGGGTGCTGGACTATTCAAAAAGTACAGAAAAATCCCGCCCAATAGTGCTTCATAGTGTCCATTGTCCCAAAAATATTTTAGAAGAAAATTAGGGACTACCCTACTTTAAAACCTACAGATGTAAATAGTACACAAATACTGAGATATAAAGAAAGAGAATCACCAGTCATGCATATAGAACAAATTTCCAAAAACATTGGTGAACATGGTCGACTACAAAGTTTAGTATAAACTTTTACAGGACAAGCTACTAGATGGTGGGATACCCATCAAACAAGACTGCAGACTTGGGAAACAACTTCGACTTATTTTGTAGAAAGGTTTGGAGGAAAGAAGTTAACCAACCAGGATTAGATACCTATATTCATTCAAGGACAAAATCTAAAAGACCATATTAAGATATGTGAAAAAGAATGGAGAAGAATTGGGTACAAAGATGAACGAACATGGCCACACCTGTTTCCATCAACCCTCTCTGACTTACCAAACAAATGGTATAAAATGGAAGAAGCTAGAGGTGAAACATTCCTATGGCATGAACTCAGCAAAAATTTCACTAAAGATTTCAACGTTATACCACAAAATAAGAATTTGGTCGAAACAACAAAACAGATTAAAGAATTTATACAGCCGACAGAAAACAAACCCTTAAAAGACAACCGACAGAAAATGAACTATAACAATATACAAATCGGGACAATACCACAGTCGACAAGACTATAGTTGGAAAATGAAAATACGAAAGGGAAAAGCTTTAGATGGAAATCAAACCATGTCGAAACAACCAAACCTATTCGCACAGTGCTTAAAATTGAAACAACCAACAAGGAGGAAGCTAACCGAATGGCTGCAGCCAACTTCCCTGCCACATTCTCACAGTTTAAGGAAGGAATTCGACCAATAAATGAAGCCAAAGCACCAGAATGGCTAGATGCTAAAGTCAAAACTAGAGAATTCGACATCTCAAATGACGACCGACCAAAAATGGCAAAGATTGGAGACTACTGGAGTGAAGAGAAAACGACAGAAATAGTGAACCTATTAAAAGAGTTCCAGGATGTATTTGCCAGAGATTATAAAGATCTCAAAGGTTTAGTCCATGAAATGGGTGAAATGAAAATTGACACTAAACCTGAGGTTCGACCTGTGAAGAAAAGGCCATATAAGCTAGCTCACAAATACAAAGAGATAGTAAAAAAGGATATTGATAACATGCTTGTAGCAGGCATTATCTACTCGATTGACCAATTAGAATGGGAAATTCCAATGGTAGTTCAACCCAAGAAACATGATCCAACCAAACTAAGGATCTATGTCGACTTCAGGGAACTCAATAAAGTTACACTAACAGACCCATTTCCAACTCCTTATGCAGATGAAATTTTAAATAAGGTTGCAGGACATGAAAGCTACTCCTTTACAGATGGATTCTCAGGATATAACCAAGTACCAATAGCCAAAGAAGATCAGAAAAAGACAACATTTGTATGTGAATTTGGCTCATTTGCTTACAGGGTTATGCCTTTTGGATTAAAAAATGTACGTGTAGTTTTTTCTAGAATTGTGGTCAAAACATTCCAAGAATATATTTACAAAATCATGGCAATATACTTTGATGATTGGACAATATACTCCTTGTTAAAAGATCACTGTAAATGGCTAAGGCTTATGTTAGAAAGATGTCGACAAATCCAGCTAGCTTTGAACATCAGGAAGTGCATATTTGTGACCCCTATAGGGATATTGTTAGGGCACATTGTCTGTAAGGAAGGTATTAAGGTCGACTTTGCAAAAATCAAAATTATCCTCGACCTAAAACCACCAGTAAACTCAAAACAAGTTAGGGTGTTACTTGGTCACACAGGTTATTACAAAAAATTCATTAGATATTATTTAGACATGACCTATGCACTAGAAGAACTATTAAGGGAAGATAAAGAGTTCGTCTGGACAGAAGAATTTCACATATCATTTGAAAAACTAAAAAGAAAACTAGTCGAAGCACCCATCTTAAGGTTTCCAAACTGGTCGATCAAATTCCATGTCCACACCGACACATCAGGTCTAGCAATAGGAGAAATCCTAAATCAACCAGGAGATTATGGAATGGATTATCCTATAGTTTACAGTACCAGAAAATTAAACAAAGCTGAAAGAAACTATTCGACAACCGAAATAGAAGCATTAGGAATGGTCTTTGCACTACAAAAATATCGTCACTATTTACTAGCTAAACCATTTAACTTTTACACTGACCATCAAGAACTAAAATAACTCCTAAACAAACCTATACACAATGGAATAATTTGTCGATGGCTACTTCTATTCCAAGAATTTGAATTTGAAGTTGTTGTCAGACCAGGAAAATTAAATGTCGATCCCGACCACTTATCCCGAATCGACACAGGAGAGGAACCAACAGGAGTCGAAGACGACTTACCAGACTCACATCTATTTCGAATAGAAGCAGTCCTGGCAGAGTTAGAGGAAATAGCTCAGTTTTTAGAAGATGGACAAGCACCAGAAGGCATGAGTACCAAAAAGAAACAGATATTAGCCATGAAAGCTGCACCTTATAGCCTCATAAATGGATTGCTATATAAAATGGGTTTAGACGACATCCTCAGAAGGTGTGTACTAGAACATGAAAGGAACAATATTATGCATGAATCACATTACGGATCAGCAGGTGGACATTTCCAGGCAGACACAAATGCAAAGAAAATCTAACAATTAGGGTTATGGTGGCCGACACTTCACAAAGACTACAAAAATTTTGTAAGTCAATGTGGAAGATGTTAATGACTGGGTCGACCCATTCCTAACACATAAATTCCCTTGATATCAGTAAACCCAAGTTTGACATTTGAAATTTGGGATGTTGACTTCATAGGACCATTTCCCATAGCGGCAAAAAGAATAGGAGCAAGGTACATAATAACTGTAGTCGAATATGTAACCAAATGGCCAGAGACAGAACCAGTTGACACATGTTCCAGTGAGGTAGCCGCCAAATTTATTTATGAAAATATCATTACCTGATTTGGATGCCCACTAACCCTAATAAATGACCAGGGAACACACTTTATTAACAAAACTATCCAATCACTAACAGACTAGTTCCAAATCGACCACCGTCGGAGTACAGCATACCATCCTCGGTCGAATGGAGCAATTGAAGCATTTAACAAAACATTAACAAAAGGATTAACCAAAATATGTAATGTTGATAAATACGACTGGGATGAAAAGATACCTATAGTACTATGGGCATACAGAATAGCATACAAATGCTCAACTGACCAAACCCCCTTTCGACTAGTTTATGGACAAGAAGCAATAGTTCCACTACACTTCCGACAATAGACACATATCATCACAAAGATTTTACATGTCGATGTCGAACAAGGAAGAAAGGACTGACTATTACAACTAAGTAAACTTGAAGAACACCGACTAATCGTGATACAACATCAAGAAATCCAGAAACAACAACAAAAAGCATGGCACGACCGAAACAACAAAAACAAAAATCTATCAGTAGGAGACCTTGTCTTATTATACAATAGTCAGGTAAAAGGAAAACCTAAAAAGCTACATACAGAATGGATGGGACCCTATATTGTCGAAAAGATACATGCCAATGGATCAGTCCAACTAAGGACGTTACAAGGCATAGTCTTTAGGAAACTTGTTAATAGGGCCCGACTAAAATGCTACAGAAACTAAAACAAACCCATTTGAAAAAAAAAAAACATATAACAACCATAACGGTTAAAACAAAAGCTATAAAAATATAAAAATCCAAAAAGCAAAATAGTACTGATACACACACAAAAATGTGATAGAGAATCACCACTTCGACAACCGACATCATGCCCATCGACATAACACCATCGACCTTTTTCATAACCGACATCGACCGACGACCTCGATAGTCCCATCAATCATTCATGACTCTGAGCACCAAAACCAAATCACCATTAACGCACACTCAAGTGTTCTTGCTGGAACATCACGTTTTCCATTAATACACCCATCGACAGAAACATCCAACGCATCAACTATAAATACTGAACCGCCAAAGGATAATTCACCGCAATTCCAATAAAGAGAGAATCAGAACAACCAGACGCCTGAAAACCAAGAGCACTGTAGTAAAATAGAACCCCAAACCGACAAGATGACACCAAAATAGACCAGAGCCTCAGCCAAAACCAAGGAACTACAGACTACAGAGACACCATTAGTAAGAAGACTAAAGAACATCAAGAATGCTAAGGTGCAGGAGGGCTCATGAGAAAAAATATGGGCTGAGATTAAAGAGTGGGCTTATGTCGACAAAAGGCCCACACAAGCTGCAGAGAAAATCAACCGCAGTACCATTGTAAACTACATCAATGCACCACTCATGGATAGTTTTGGAGGCACAAAGGAGATAGCGGTGAAATTTATTATAAGTCGGTATCACAATGGTAAATTTTACTTCGACCGACTGGTTGAAATCTCTGGGGAAGTCATCTCCAAATTGACTGGTCTATCAAACCGAGGTGAACCAGTACCAGTCGGGATCAAATAAGGGCTAGTAGAGGAACTAGCAGGATCAACATCAGGAAAAAAATCGAAAGGGATAATGATCAGACAAATCCAAGCTCGAACGCCACAAATAGTGGCTAAAATCATAGCCACTGCACTTACACCGATAGGTCGAGGAAGTGACCTCAAGCTGGATATGTTGGAGGCAGTGGATACCATTCCCCACACATGAAAAATGTACCAATGGGATGAGTATGTCACTGACATGCTCAAAGGAATTTGTGAAAAGTGCCAAGAGTTGGGAGGGATCATAAGGTTCCCATCCCTTATGATTTGGATAGTCATGTACTCTATTTTCCCTATCGGAGACTGACAATTTCAGGAAGCCACAAGATTTCATATGTGGAGATTCAAACCGTTCTCCCAAAATGGAACAATGAAGGAACTTACAAATGGGAAAGTGCTGCTAGAAAACTGGTTCCAGCAGCTAAAAGTCCACACGACCAGATGGAAGGTGCCTCAAAACATCCGATGAAGTCTACCCAAAAAGGCCCACATCTAGCTTGAACTCGACCAGACCGTGGTATGGTACATGTAGGACACCAAAACAAATGAAACAGGAAGGAACAAAAATACCAATACCAGCAAAAGCAAAGGAAATAGACTTCTTGATAGAGGAACCGCTGGCAGACCAAGATAAAGAGGAGGATTATGAGCTTAACCTATACATCAGTACCTTTGTGTCGGAGGAGACACCGGTTGAAGGAACTGGTCGACCACAAATCATAATCAAGCCTCCGACGGCACAAAGGGAAGAGACACACACAAAATAGCAGGTAACCTATCTGGCTGAAGAAAATCTCATCCTGACTCAAGAGCCAAGGGGAGAGATAGAAACTGAAAATCCAGAGTATGTTGTCACCAAAGAGAATATAACCAAATTGTCGAAGGAGATAGCATCCTCAAGAAAAAGAAAAAAAACATAGGAACAACAACAAGGGAAAGGTAAGAGCAAGCTTATCATTACAGAGTCCTCAGAAGATGAGGAGGAACTGGAAGCTACGGCCCTTGACATAATAGAAGATGCCGCATCAAACAAAGTGCCGGTGGAAACCCAATTTCAGAAATTTGTCGAGGCAAGGGCACAACAAGGTCAACCGAAGAAGGCGAATATCACACACACTTCGATGGCCAAAAATGTTGTGGATCTCGTGTCTACACCCCCACCTCCGTCTTCAACAAAAATAACAGAAGAGCTAATACCAGAACAACCTTCAGTAACCCCACTTGACTTATGCAAGAATTCTATGTCGGAGGTTGTGAAGGAAAAGTTCGACCATGACAGAGACCTCCATGCATACATTGAAAAATTGATTGAGATATTTACCATGGTGCAAAAGCTCTCTACCAAAGCACCTTTGTTCGATGTCGGCAGATCCCGATTACCCATTCCCCAACATGTCCAAGTACTCCAGAGGCCGAAGACTGTGGCAATAATAAGCTCGACATTCCAAAGGAAACTCGACAAAGAAGATAAATTTGTTGCACATCGGACCACATCTATCACTCCTACCGAACCCGAATCCCACCTACTAGCCTCTGAACCCACCGACGACGAGGAAGGAAAAAATATGGAGGACATAAATCGAGAAATTGACCAACTGTTCTTCGTCCTAGACTCATCCCCTCAAATCCATAATCCATCACCTGACCACACTTCCACCAATCCAATCACACCCGACCATTCACCAACACCATCACCACCACCCCCCAACTCAAAACCTCTAATTCAATCAGCTGCACCAGAACCACCCCCACTGCAACCATCAGCACCAACCACATCCACTTCTGGACCCCCTATATCCAACCAACCAAAGGCACATCCAGATGCAGTAGTCATCCAACTGACTCATCAGAAATACCATCAATCACTGCTACCCATTAGACAGGCAATCCAAACTTGACTCTTGCAGGTACATAGGTGCCAAAACAAGTAGAAACACATAAGCACAAAAATAAGAAGGAGAAAAAGAAAAAGGACCATCATGGACAGACAACAATGGTCTACATTAGTCAACTTGGGTCGACCACTGCGATCAATGCAACCAAGTTGAGAGATGCAGAGCTAGGACAACTCCTGGAAACACTAGCAGTCGAAGCAAACACAAGGAACCAGCACAGACGTAAGGAGCTAGACAACAAGGAAAAAGAACAAGTTGAGTTCCTTAACAAATGCAGAAACCTGGTCCAACCTGTGATACCACGACCGACAGAGGTCGACACCAAAAAACCGCTAGAAAGAGCTTATCAGCTGTTTGAGAGCGTGGTGTCGGCACTGTAGGCACAAATTCAGGACACAAAAGAGGAGCAGAAAGAAGAAACTGTTCGACTATTGATGGAGCAGCACACAGCCTTTTCAGAAGCATACAAGGTGTTGCAAGATCACATGTAGGGAGTCTGTCATTACAGAAGAAGTATTGTGAAACTAGCCTACTTGCTACGGGCAAGTCTATCAGCAAATCAGGAAAACCCGACAAGAGATCCAAGCGCTCGAGAAAGGGAAAAGCACCAACGAAGCACTGAGAAGAACAATTGAAGATCAAATAGTGCTTGAAATAGCCAAACTGCAGAATATTGAGCGAGAAGAACATCAGTGGGTGCAACAAGCCATTCCAAACTTAGAAAAAGTAGACATCATATGTCCACAGATGAAATGACTGCTGGAGACAGCAGAGGAAAAGGACCAATTTATGGGTCTCGACATGGAAAGAATAGCTAAAATTTCCATTCAAGAGAAAATGTTGATCTTATCAAGTCTGACTACAATAACCATCAACATACAGAAAATATTGCAAAGTTGGACGGATTTCCAACACCATCTGGCAATGACAGCTGAAGCAATTGTCGAAGTCTGCATACAGAAAATACCAACCATCAGACTTCACAGCCCATGAATATCAAGCACAAGAATGACTACTTAGACAAACAAGGAAAATTTTGTACCTCCCAATTTCTTCGAGACGAAGAAACGTTTTGTTCGTGGCGGAGATGTTGGAGGAGCAAGTCGGTATTCCGACTTGAATGATAGCCGACTAAGTCGGTCAACTGACTAATGAGAGAGTAGGTCGTCCACCTAAGGTCGTGTCAGTTGAGTGAACTGACAGGTAGTTATTTGTAACTGTTTGTAAATCATATATATTACGCTGTTGAGCCAGATGAGAACTTGGTCCAGTACTCTGTATTCTATGGACCCTTTCATTATAATATAATTTGTTATTCTACCTATCTGTTCTTATCTCTTGTCTCTGTTATGTATGTATGTTTTAGTATGTATTATTGGTAACCCTATGTGATCTGTGGGATTACAACAGTCCCAGACAGAGGCATTGTAATGCTCTAAAACATTCAACAGATTCATATTCACTTGAGGCCTTGAATTATTTTAGGTCAGGGGCAGATGAATATGTTAGTTGTCTTGGTGGAGGGGGGCATTGTAGGAGGCACGAGTTCAACCAGATTTCATTGTTTTTTATCATGTGGGATTTCTTATTTGGGAATCTATTCAAATTATTAAGATAAGAATGAATTGCAAACATGAATCCAAGATTTTTTTATTCATAATATTTCATAATCTATGAATACAACCCTTTGGATGAGGGAATTAATTAGATTCTTTTGAGCAGCAGCGGCCCTCAGAAGCTTTAGAACCAGATTTCACCCATCCTCAATGTTGCATTCAGAAGTCAATTTCACAAGATCCACATTAACATAAGGCACCATCTTCACTTGAGTTGTAAGTATTTCATCTTCTTCATTAGAAGACTCTACATCTTCTTGTTTGAGGATACAAATCTATTGTTCCTAAAAAAACACATCTATAAAATCCTATAAAATGTATTATCCAAAAGTGTTGGTGGTCATATACTCACCTGATAAATAGTAGGGCCGGGATTGATGATTTTGATGTCTCTGGACAAGCTTGTGTTGACATTGGCTTGTTTCATGGCAACCAGGTTGATGATTTTGATGTCTCTAGAGAGGCATGTGTTGACATTGGTTTGTTTCATGGCAACCAATTCTATGGCATGCAACTTTCATGAAGGCGGTGAGATCCAAGAGCATGTGCTTTCAGGTCTTGGTAAAAACATTTAGAAATTGGTAAAAGCATTTAGAAAGTATAGAAATGAATTCCCCAAGAGTCGGTGTTGTCAGATATTGGTAAAAATAGAGTTGTAAGTGGGTGGCAGTGCATTGGACCCTGAGAGCAATGTGTTGGAGGGGGGACCCTGGGAGGGATGCGTTGGAGGGTGAGGAGGGTGCCTTGGACCACTGATGCAGAGATAGTCTAACAATGTTTATTCGAAGTCTGTGCATATGAAGTTTGTGTAATAGTAAATGCTTTTCTCATTAATAGCTTATGCAACTTTGATTTCATAGAAAAACTTAGGACAAAAATAAACAATTGATCCTTCCATAAGAGAATAAAGAAGCCCCTCCAAGGAGATATTTGACAATGAGACCTCAAACTCAATAGCCAATGACATATTGTAAAAATGATTTTATAATAATGCATAAAAATAATAAAAAAATCAATCTTACTTTATAAGAGATAGAAAATTTGGCAAATTTTTTAATTCAACTAGAAAATTAATGGCCAGTCAACGCAAAATTGAAAAAAATATACCTACCTAGTAACCAAAATAACCATAAACGTTTCAAAATTAAATTTGTGTTTTAATAATATTAATCATCGTCTTATGAAAGTTGTAAGTGTGATTTGGCTAATAACAAGTTAGTAAGAAGAAGAAAAATAACGGGTTATGGACATAAAAATAATGCATTGAATTGGTAAAAAAAATTGAGAAAAAATACAATTCTGTCAAAATTTAATTTTTACATTTTCTTAATAAAATATATTTCTGTATTTTAATTTAACTTTTATTTTTTTAATTTACTATCTTAATGTCATCCACTCTCCCATAACATGGATTGATTTGAATCCAAAAGATAAACATAAACATAAAGTTTGTTCAATCTACATATTGGAATACTCGCATGGGTGTAGATTGACTGGCAAGTGCCGTGTAAATTGAGGAATGTTGTAAAGGAGGTCTCAAGTTCAAATCTCACGTAGACTTATCCATGCCCCATGCTTGCGGGCTATGTGGACGCACCTGGGGTTATAGTGGCAGCCGACAGGAATGGACCCCGTGTCACGCGAGTACCAGAATCGCCCGATTCCCCAGTACACAAAAAAAAAGAAAAAAAATCTACATATTGGAATAATATTTTTGTTAACCGGTGACGACCAAGTTTGAGGCAAATAGGTGCCGCACTAATATTTTTGTTAAACCAGTGATGACCAAATTTGATGCAAACATATGTCGCGTTTTTTTTTCTTTGTTGAAAGTTTGTTTTCCCACTTGGAAAAGCGTTTTCCCTTTTTGACATTTCAACAAGTTCACACGTTTTACAGACGTGACGTGTCCACTATATGTGCATATCTAGTTCTTGTTCAAGGTTTATGGGGTTCTCTATCGTAATGTCCTCAAATAAAATGAATAAGAAAAAGTGTGTCCACCAAAATTTTTGTTAATTGCTATTTTCATTGTAGAGATATGTGATAGATATATGTAATTTTATTGGTAACAATTATTTTTCATAGATTTTGTTAGCATTTAATTTTGGAATTATTGATCATAGAATTGACTATTTCGATTAGTGTTTGGCATAAAGATTTATTCCATAATTGTTTTTTAAATATTTACACTCTTATAATAAGGCTAGATTGAAAGTAAAACATAAAAATTTTAATATAAAAATTTTGTTTTTTTTTCAAATAAATTTAACTATAATATTTAATTAAGTGTTAAATGTTTAAAAAGTTGTGAAACACAAATGACAAATGACAAGATAATCATAATTTTATTTCAAGCTATTAAAAAAGATGACACTCAAAGATTTGGAAAAATACCTTTATGAATATATATTAGTTTAGCCTAAAACTTTTTAAAACAAAGTGAGGTAATACAAAGTGAGGTAATAATAATATGTAATAAATAAATTATCAAATAATAAAATAATAAAATGATAATAATAAAAGTTTTGGAAATTACTTATAAATTATCAAATAATAAAATAAAAAATGATAACAATAAAAGTTTTGGAAATTATTTTTATTATTGTATATTGATTTAGCTTAAACTTTTTAAAATAAAGTAAGGTAATAATACTATGAAATAAATAAATTATCAAATAATAAAATAAAAAATAAGTGCATAAGAAATTGAGAACTTTGAACAAGCCTAAGTTTAAGTTGAAGTAGGACTTATTTAAGAAGAATTAATACTTTGTATAATAATTTAAAGGAAGTAGTGACAAGGCGTCGTAGAAGTAGTGACAAGCCATGATAGGTCTTAATAAACTTTGAAAATAAAAAGTTGATGCTAATTATTTGTTATGCAATTTTTATTCAAATTTGAAAAGTAAAAAATATATATATATATATATATATATATATATATATNTACGATTTCAATGGTGTCTAATAAAAATTTTGTAGAAATTCTCAAAAATCTAGATAATACTGCTTAAATTCACAAACTATGGGTTCCCTATGGATTTTGAGGGCACTAAATTCATTTATAGATTCAAAATCGTGATTTGAACAACACAAAATTTAGATTTCTTGAAAAAAAATGCCAGATTCCGATCAAAAACTCGTCAGGAAGTGAAATGGTCATGTGTTTAGACTTCTTCTTATAGACTTAATATTAGCATGAACACATTGAAATCCTATTCTTATTGAATTACTAATAGATATAGCTATATATTAAAAGTAAGAGGATTTCTAACTTTAGCAATAATCCCATAAGTAACACTGTATTCCCTCATTTGCCTAATGTTCACCATAACATGGGATTCATAGGATCCCTTGCTCCTATCAACCAAATGAACAGATCCATGTATATAGGTGGGGTTTATTTATCTTATTTTGAAAGCAAATAAATATATATTCTTATTTAATGTCACAAAATCTATTTTTATTTAACATCGCTCTTTGCACATAGCGTAAAGAATAGATTCTTCATTATTAATGGATCTCAAAGTATTAATGAAGCAATGACTAAATTGATTTGAAACATTGTTTATCACAAGATGCATCACAAGCCCCATCTTCTTTCTTTCTAGTTAATTTTTTCTTTTTTCTTTTATTTTTTCATACTATTTTTTATCCTAAATTCACAATACTTTTATCGTTTCCCCTTGTTTAAGACGTGTTACTTGCCTCTATGTCCAAAATATTTATATGAAAAGTTACAGTCCCCATTCCTATGTTTAAATCTTTTGCTCAATCTTGTATGAAACAATTATTCAATGTAAAACAATATTTGATTCATACCACTAGCTTGTGGCATGTTCTAATAACTTTCTGTAAATATAAACTCTTTTTACCTCTCTTATGTTAATCAAATTTGAATTTTTGAACCCATTAAGAATAATAAATATCTTCTTAGTTTTATCTTCAATAAAA
Source organism: Pseudotsuga menziesii (assembly GCA_001517045.1). Lineage (NCBI taxonomy): Eukaryota > Viridiplantae > Streptophyta > Pinopsida > Pinales > Pinaceae > Pseudotsuga > Pseudotsuga menziesii. Next base: position 126,844 of record LPNX010438885.1, read on the forward strand.
AATTCCATCCACCCTATAAAAATACCTTCCCATTATGAATGCTCATTTTCCTAAAAAGCAACTAGTAAAGTATTTATTTTGCCAAAGTTCCTCTAGACTTTCACATGGATCTCTCTATTTTCACAAGTACAAGAGCACATAACCACGAGCATGCCATTAGGAAATTTGAACCTTGGTGGGGATGTCAACGCAACTCACTTTTACTAACACAATTAAGCACAAGTTGACATGTTTTTAGTTATTTCAATAATATGCTATATTTTATGCATTGCTTTCCATTTATTAGTGTTTGTTATGTATTCTAGATATTAATCTTTATATAAAGTTAAGCACCTCTTCTCATATCCATTGCACTTTGAAGTTAGAGTTGTAATTATTTATCATAATTTTTATTTTTTTGAATTTATGGTCTCACATTTCTTTTTCTAAATCTTTTTTAATAAGTTTAATAGTGAAAATATCATAATCATAATAATGAGTATCATTTTTGTTTAACTTTAAAAAGAATTATGATAAGGCTCAATTTTTTTAACTTTAAAAAAAATTATAATAATAATAATAACTCTTCATATTGTCATTGTTTTTCAACTTTATTAAAAAAGATTATGATAACGCTCCTTTTTTTATCTTTAAAAAAGATGATGATAATAATAAACTCTTCATATTTGTCCTTGTTTTTCAACTTTAAGTTCATTAATAGAGTGAATGCCTATTAAATTTTATATTAAACAAATTATATATATTATTGAAAATATATTTTACAAAATCGACATAAAAAATATTGATGTAAACATGAACTACAATGTCAAAAGTTAGAACTTAGTAGAAAGTGGAGTACCTAATTTTCACTTTGGACCATGTGATATCTACAAAGTAAGCTAAATTCTAGACTATTTAATCCAAAATTATATATGTAATTGAAAATATTATTTTACAAGATTGACATCGAAAATATTGGTGTAAACATGGACTACAATGTCAATAGTCGGAACTTAGTAGAAAGTGGAGCACTGACACTTTTGTGTTGGACCATTTTGTTGGATTACAAACACGGTATACCATATCCACTTCCTTCAACTCCATGTGATATTTGCAGCTCATCGCAATCATGTGCATCGTGTCGGTTATTTGAACACGTGTCGAGTTGTATACCGTAACAGTTCACACCACAAGCAATTATTTCATTGGCGATGGCCGACCGGGACCACTTACTTTACAGTTGGACATCATCTCCTTTCATTTCATTGTATGCAAGTTGCACTTCATCTTTTACGCGGTAGCATGCATTTTCTCTTAAATTGAAAGTACGGGTGAATGCTTTCGAGCAGGGATCAAATTTGAAGGACGGGTCCCATTTCACTTTGAAGGGTTGTGAGAAATTGAACCCTTCAATGTTAACATGTAGAAATAAATTATTCTTTTCATCTAAAAATGTAAGTGTATAACAAAATTTCATTAGTTATTAAAAGCAGTGTATAGAAAAAAATGACAATAAAAATCAATTCCAAGTGATTCAACATTTACATGGAACTAGTGAGGTAAACCATGGAAGATGAGATTGGGAAAAATACCATTTATAAAGAGATTGGTGCACTTGTTTTGTTAATGTGAACATAGTGATAATTGTTAGGAGTATTGGTTTTTTGTATTGCATTGTTCTTTGGCCTATTTATTTTGTGAAGGGAAATGATTGTTTCCTATCATGTGAAAGTGATTAGAGTAGTTGAGAACTACTCACGACCTTATATGAATGCATAATATGAAATTGGGGATGAAAGTAGCCTCATGGGGTACTGAAGTTTATTTGTGTCTAGAATTGTTTTGAGAAGAGCTCCACTACTAGAAGTGCTATGTTACAAGGCCAAAACAGATCAAGCATCATATTCCTAACCTTAATAACAAAAACTAAAAAGATGATTTGTGTCAGTGCCAACATATCCACCTAACACTAGTGTACTTATAACATTGTACATCCCTTAGAGATTTAAAATTGTTGATCCTTGTTGTGACCACCTGATAATTACCATAACCAATGGTTTAAAGAAACAACATAAAAGTAAAAAAAATAGAAGAATAACTTTTCCATGACATTTTACCTTACCTGTTTTGAAATGAACTTTTCTACATGCTATTAAAATCATTGTATTATTATCTTTCCAACTAAAAACATAAGCTTTTTTCCAATCCACATTTCCATTAACTGCCAAAAAAAAGTTACAAATACCATCACAAAGCTAATTGATATGTTTGTCTATATGGACATAGTTCATGAGTAACTAGCCATTCAATTTCAAACTCCACCTAATCCCTAAGCATTGTCTTCACCATAATAAACCTAAGTATTAGAACACTTGAAAATTTATCCTTCAAACTTTAGTCTTGAGTCTGCTAACATCTAGATTTCAAATGAGAGGGATTAATAGGGATTCTCATTTCTATTTTCAAAACTCAGTACATATAATTATTATTCAAACACATTGAAAAATTATCCTTCAAACTTCAATGTGGATCTTACTAGTATCTAGATCTCACACGAGAAGAATTTTGAAAGGGCTTCCACAATTATATTTTCAAAATTCCATCTTATATTTATGTGAAAAGGTTAGAGAAAAAATAAGGACTATTATATACTGTAATCTCTTTGTGAACCTTACATGATTCAAAAATGTCCTTTTGACAAAAAAAAAAATTACAATCTCTTCCCTTAAATTATGGGTTGATAGCTTTGAGGAGTGGTATCCAAGGTAATTGTAGACTCCATTTGATATGTCAACGTTACAAACCTTTATCAAGTTTCATCATCAATACAATGAGTCAAGTTGAGTAACAGATAAAGATTTATTAATATACCTTTAACAACACATTTCAAGAGAAAACTAGGAAATTGATAATGTTGACTAATACATTATAAATTTCAAACAACATTTTGGATGGAGAAGTTTTAAACCCTTATATTAATAACACAAGAAGGAAATCCAACAAGCAACACATTTAAATTTTCTCCATATATAAAATGTTACACAAGTACATAATGATGTACATACCTGTAAATTCACAACAACCAAGTCGAAAACTTAGCTCTGCAAAATATCTTGGAGGAAATAGAAATTAGGGAGACACTGAAGCATGGAATTAGAGAGTTGAGAGTTTGAGTCCTGACCTATGACTGTCCTATACTTGTAAACTGAGGATAATGTTTTTCTCCCACATACTTCGCCAATCTCTTTAAGTTTAGGGAAGCTCGATCCAACCTACCCAACGTTATACCTTTGCTTCTCTTGCTCCTACCTGTGACTAAGGTGGCACCTTCAAGTTGTGAACCATAAAAGATAGCGAGGAATTCGAATGTGTAACTGTTTCCTTCTACAGAAATACAATTGAAAGCAACGCCATCTTAATTCCACAATATCTCGGTGCTCTTGAGCCATTTTACCTTGCCCAAGTTAGGTGAATGCATGTTTGTGTATTTCACATGATTACAAAAAAATCATTTTATAATTGCTTCTACATAACATAGATATATCTGTGTAGGTGAGGGAAAACAGGGTATTGTTTTCGCGAGCTATCCGGAGACTTTAAGAGATCATTATTTGTTTCGATGGTGCTCATGGCGTAGATCAGAGAGTGTAATGAAAGCCAAATTTAATTATTAAGCTAGGTTAATTAATGTAAATAAAATAAGAGGTAACTTGAATAAATTACCGGGCACCTATTATGTAATTCATCTCTACATTTATAAAATATACATTACATTACATTTTCTCTTATGTTCTCTATCCATTCTTCCGTTCATACTCTTCCATTGGTATCAGAGCTTCTTGGCTCTCGGCACCATCCCACCACCTTGCATCCTCCACACTACCACCTCCATTGCACCCACCTCTACCTTTCCCACGCTCACTCATGCTTCCCTCCATCACCAACTGCCATGTCTCTTCTCCTCCCTCAGCCACATGTGCCTACCTCCACCATCCTCTCCAACGTCGAACTCCCCATTGCTGCACTGCTCCATTCTCTCCACTCTTCCTCCCATTGCTCCATCCTCCATCCCTCTCGTCTCTCTCCATCCGCGCCTCCATCTCTAGCCAAATTTCCTACTTGCTTCCGCCTACCTACCTCTGCTCCTCCATTATCCCCTCCCCATTCCTTCCCTCTTCCACCTCCGCGTACTCTCAAACCATGCATCTTTCTCTCTGTCGCCATCCCATTTGCGTTTCCCCACATCCAATTTGCCAACCATCGATCGTTGTTCCTGCCTCCTGTCCAATTTGCTACGTCATCAACCTTCGTTCTCCATCGCTCAACGCTACCTCCATGTGACAATTGGTTAAACCCATTTGTTAATAATAAATTTTTTAATATTAATAATATTTATTAATATTATTATTTATTAATGTTATTATTAATTAAAAAAACTATATTATAATAAGCATTGTTATTATAACTACATTAAATATATATATATATATATATATATATATATATATTATTATTACTTAAAACAAAAAAGAGGAAAAAGGGAGAATCGTGGCGGGCTGGCATTATACAGCAAATAAAAATAAGTCCACTGGGAAGATTCCAGCAATCATGAGATCAATAGATGCTCAGTTCGATCAAATCAATGAGAAAATTAACAAGAATTACGAGGAACTCCATGTAAAAATCAAACAAACCAATGACGATTTGACATCAAAGTGGACACAATTTACGTCACGAATAGAGAATAGCTTCCTCACTCTATAAGAAGACCAAAATAAAAATTAAGCAGTTTTAATTGCCATCTTGGACAGATTACAAATCTCGAATGACCTGCAACCAAACTCTCCAAGAACTCCGGAGCAGCCAGATCCTCTATTCAACATGTCATCCTCTAACGCATATACACAAGGATGCCAAATACGGGTGAAAGTCGAGTTACCCAAATACGACGAGGATGAACAACAATGCATAGAATGGATTAACAAAGCCAAGGAATACCTAGACATCCACAACATCCATTATGACGGTGAGAAAATTAAATACGCCTCCATGCATCTGGAAGGCAACGCTTACAACTGGTACTTATGGTGGAAGAACACTGCAAGAATATGTTCTTACAACTGGGTTAGCTTCAAAAACGACCTCATCAAAAGATTCCAAGGCGTTGAAGAAAAAGACTTATTTGCCAAAATCACAAGGTTACAACAAAAAAATAGTGTCAATGAGTACACCTATGAATGGGAAGCACTGTCAACTTGAGTCCCAAAGTTAACCGATGACCAACGACTATAGACCTACATACATGGTCTAAAACAACACATCCGTGATGAACTAGAGTTACACAACATCTCTACCATAGAGGAAGCACGGCGTAAAGCCAGGATTATTGAAAGCAAATCTGTTCATACAAATGTCAACCAAGATGAATCCAAAAAGAACCCCCTCCATTCAGGATACACAGGAAATCCAAGGTATACACCACCTCAACTTAGGGAAGGAACAAAGCCCAGTTTAGAGGCTCAGAGAATAAAAGAAGGAAAATGTAAGTTCTGTGGAGACAAATGGGATCCTAAGCATAGATGCTTACAAAAGAAATTATATGCTTGTGAAGCAGAGCTAGAAATCAATGAACCAATTGAGAACGACGTAAATAGCTAAGAAGACTACCACCCAGGAATCGAGGACAACTCCCCATAAATCTCATTAGCCGCTATTACCGGAATCTCCCAACTGCAAACATTAAAGATTAAAGGTCATATAAAAAATAATAACGTCGCAGTTCTCATCGACTTTGGCAGCACCCATAACTTTTTTAATGTCAACCTTGCTAAATTATTTAACCTATTTATTCATCTAGTACCTAACATGATGGTTATGATAGCAGATGCCAAGAAGATTGACAATGTGGGAATATGTCACAAGTTTAAGTTACAAATGAAAGAATATAACTTAGAATCATATTTCTTTGCGGCACCACTAGGAGGAATCAACGTAGTATTAGGAATACAATGGTTACAAACCTTGGGTACATACTCTACAAATCGCCAAGAACATTTTATTGAATTCCATGCGTTCGGGAAAACACACAAATTATATGGGTTCCAACCACCTCCAACACAATTGGTTACAACACATCAAATGGAAAATATACGTTGGAAAGATGCACCAACGTACATACTTCAATGTCGAGAAATGGAGATTCTAACAAGTGAAGGAGATATGGACAAACAACCAAACACAAGAGCTAATTCGAAAACATCGCAAGGTGTTTCAAGAGTTACATAAGGCACTCCCAACAAACAGAAAAACTGAACACATAATTGAAATAGAACCAGGGATAAAACCTACTAGTAACAACCCATACAGATGTCCACATCAGAGACGTTGCAATAGTTCACGTAGCCATTGTCATCAATTAAGGTTTGAGGACAAAGCTTCCTTAAGGGAAGGGCAATGTAATGAAAGACAAATTTAATTATTAAGCTAGGTTAATTAATGTAAATAAACTAGGAGGTGACTTGAAAAGTCACCTCTCTTCCCCAATTACAGTATAAATTACCAAGCACATATTATGTAATTCATCTCTACATTTATAAAGTATACATTACATTACATTTTCCCTTACGTTCTCTGTCCATTCTTCCATTCTTACTCTTCCAGAGAGCCCACGGGAGGAAGAGGAAGAAGAAGAAGAGGACTCAAGTCAAAAGTTGAGGCGAGTGAGGGGGGGAGATGTAATAGTGATATTTACAGGAGCAACCCACTGGTGGTATAATGATGGCAATGAGCCTCTCCAAATCGTTTCCATTGCCGACACAACCAACCCTCATAATCAGCTCGAGCACAGGAGTTACCACGTAATCATCTTGACAAATTATGTAATGATAATCTTCAGTTAGGTATATGACAAATTCTTTCGTTTATTTTAGAGCTATCTATATGCATATTGTACAACCCTTCTCTCTAGTGGGAACTGTGTTGTAGTTTCCCTTGTCTCTACTGCCTAACCCTCTTCCTCTAATGAGACAGGAGGACTAAGCGGCCTAGGTGGACCGTGGGAGACTGGGAGTGTTGATTCAAATGATTCTAACCCCAGTAAATGAATGGGAATTGGAATAAATCTTGGAATCCTAGACTAACTAGTATAGGATATGATTAATGAGCGAAAACAAAAGGTGACATGTTGCTAGCCCTCTACCAAATATTTGTCATCCCAGTCCTATGGTGGTCATAGATATGTCTAGCATTGGGTGAAACCCTTGTATGTCAACTTACAAACCCATTGGACCAGGTTAGGTTCAAATGCAGAAAAGATTGCTCAATGCATTGTAAATTACAGCTTGTAAGTTGTAACCCAAAAAACAACACCATTAGTTTTTCCTTATGGATCCTTGACATTGGAGGGTTGTAAAATAAATTCACCATCCATAGGTATGACTCATATGAGAATTTAATTTCACGTCATATGCTCAAATACTCAAGTGACTTGTAAGTTGTGATGTAATGTCCCCAACCCTCCGACCAATGAAGAGGACGTTACCATTGTTGCTATATACCCGGGCAACTAGCCCCATGAACATACACAAATATTGAAATGATTTGAACTAAAACATGCATACATTATTACCATATAGCGGAAGAAAAACCATACATTCAAGCATTTATCATGTTCATTGTAATTCATTATCAAATGTAATTGCAAGGATATAAACACAAGAATGCTTATCTTATGAAGAAGAATGCCCCACAACCAGCTATGTCACTGCAACGTTCCACCCAGCCATAGGCCAGTGTGCTCCTTAATCTCTTAGCAACACTCCCACCCCCGAGATGGGCATGATTCCCACAAGGAATAAGGAAACTAAGCAAGCTCACACATAGCCAAAGATATGTCAAAACTCAGTCAAGACAAATCTAGGTTTGGGTTTATCAGACTGCTAAGGAAACACAACAACACATAACCAAGACAACAAGTTGCGTTTATCAAGTTATTAAAGACATCCACACACACCCAACACAAGGAATCATTCCCTTCTCTGTTGCACAGTCCTTGAGGACATGACTTCCCTTCCAGTGCTATTCAGGGGATGTAGAGAAGAGATCCAACCCTCTAGTTCTATCTACGAGGCTCCTGCAGAACACTAGGTTTGTCAAGCAGACCTCTTTCCACTCCTACATAGTCCAAGACCAATATCCTGTGCACACACAACAAAGTACACCATTTCTAGGTTGAGGTAAACAGTTCAGCCACAAAATTAATTTCCAAGGAGGGTAGAACAACCCCTGACATAAATTCGATATCCCATGAATGTTTTTGGCCCTAATATGGAAAAAAATGAAGTCAACAACAACACCCAAGAGGATGTGGTCTCTCCTCTAAATCGCTGGGGAAACACAAAACAAAATTCAGCTTGTCAACATTGGGGGAAATGCCACATAAAACATTGGGGAGAACCCAACCACAAGAACATCACAAAAACAAAATTCTCAAACTTCAAAAAATGAAGAACGAATATCCCCCTGAGGAAGAAAATACACAACAAATCCAAAATTGTGGATTTCCCACTCAGGAAACTTCCATCTGATTGAGAGAGAGCCCAACATGGATTGCTAATGATGGGGGGAAATTTCCAGGGCCCAAAATCATGAAGAAAACATACAGCAACCCAAATCATGGAGGTCAAAAACAGCTCCCAATCTTTCCCTGCGTGAGCCAAAATAAAGAACGTGGGTGTATGGGAAAATGGGCATGCATTTTTGGGTGTTTTCTTGCCCCCAAAGTAAAAAATGATTTTCCCCAAATTCAAAATGCATTCCCATACTCTTCCCATCCCCATGCAATAACTACTTCAAACAATTTCCAGCAGGAATTAAATGATTGGGTGAATGAGACAAGAAAGGTAGTTCACTGTTTGATGGATTCTCCCATTGACATTTGGCTTTTCCCCATTGGCCCAAAGGTTTAAATAATTTCCCTCCCTATTCCTTAGGAAAATATGCTCCCATCTCATTATTTGTTGCATAGACATAACTGGTTGGAGTTTTTAATTAAATTGCATATTTACATGACGTAAAAATTATATTATGCCAGCTAGCACAAAATATACCTTCGGCAACGATTTTAAATCGCCGGAACATAAAATGGTAAATCGATGGTGGGGCTTTTTTCCTTTTGCTCCACACCACGATTAATTACAATATATACATCATATACATTTTAATGCAAATGGGGTCAAAACCGGGGTGTTACATTCCCCTCCCCCTTCAACAACACTGTCCTCAGTGCTTTACAAAATTGAACAAAATGCTACATTGGTACCTCCTCAGTGCTCCGCAGAATTGAACAAAAATGGATGTTCCAATCGCATGGAATCCTCTAGCTCCCACATAGCCTCTTCAAGACCATAGTGGTCCCATTGCACCTTTACCTACCCTATGGATCAGTTCCGAAGCATTGTGACCTTCCTATCGAGGATGCGCATTGGCTTGATTTGGAACTCTCCCTTGGGTTCAACTTGAATCACATCCCAATTTTTCAAATGGTTAGGATCATGTACATATTTCTTAAGCAAAGAAACATGAAAAACATTATGAGCTCTAATGCTAGCAGGAAATGAAAGTCTATATGCAACTGGCCCTATTCTTTCAAGCACTTCAAATGGCCCACAATATCTAGGTGATAGATTGCCACAACTTCCAAGCTTCAAGGAACTCTTCTTTTCCCTTACTCTGAGGTAAACATGATCCCCAACACTGAACTCTCTGTTCACCCTATGCTTATCTGCATATATTTTCTGCTTGTCCTAGGTTGCTTTCAGATTCTGTCTAATCTTTATAACCTCTTGCTCCATCTCCTTGAGCAATTCTGGACCAAGCACAACCATGTTCACTGGATTATCCCAAGTCACTAGTGTCCTACACCTTTTGCCATAGAAAGCTTCATACGGACTCATCCCCAAGGATGCATGTTGTCCATTGTTATAAGCAAACTCTACCAAGTATAAGTAATCTTCCCACTTGGTTGGTTTATCCATCACATACATGGGAAGCATGTCTTCAAGCACTTGGTTAACTCTCTCTGTCTGCCCATCAATTTGAGGATGGTATGCATTGCTGAAGTTTAGCTTTGTACCCAAATCTGCAAACAACCCCTTCCAAAAATTGGAAGTGAACTTGACATCTCTGTCAAAGACTATTTCCTTAGGAAATCCATGCAATTTGAAAATATCCTTCATGAATATCTTTTCAATGTCATCAGTCTTATGAGTAAACTTAACCAGTATAAAATGTGTTTCCTTTGTCAACTTGTCCACCACAACCATGATGGAATAATGTTGTCTCCAAGTCATTGGCAATCCTGTAATAAAATCCATGGAAATAACTTCCCATTTCCAGTCCAAAACTAGAAAAGGCTGCAACAAACCCATGGGATGTTGATGCTCAAGATTTACCTAATGACATTTCACGCACCTTGAAATATATTCATCTATGTCCTTTTTCATCCCTGGCCAAAAGTACTACTTTATGGCTGTAGCAATTGTCTTTTGATATCCTGGGTGACTAGAATATGGAGCTTCATGGATTTCATCCATAACAACTCTCCTCAAATCTGCTACATTTGGAATATAAATTTTGCCTTTATAAGTAATAATTCCATCTTCTTTCAATTTATATCCCTCATACCTCTTCTCAAGACTTTGCTGGTGCAATTTGTCCTTTACTTGTTCATATAATTCATCTCCAATAGTATGATTAACAATCTGCTGCCTCAAATCCAATTCGAAAATACTAAGAGATGCCACATGCATTTCCTACACCTTCCTGATAAGCGCATTAGCTACCCTATTCTCTTTTCCTTTTTTTGTTTTATAGAATCAACACAAAAAGTAAAACCCCAAAACAGTAAGATGATCTCCCAACAGTAGTAGTCTCTTTCTTTATAGTCCCAGCGACTTCTTCTCCCTCAGCTATGCGCTACAACTGAGTGTGAGTGAGTGTGTGATAAATAGAGAGGCTCACTCTCTATTTATACTAATTCCCGAATTTATAATAACTCAATAGGGCCAAATTCACTAGGAGATTCTAATAACCCTAGGGCCCCAGAACTATGGGGACTTTAACCCTTGATCAATAGGAGGGTTACCCACAATGACTTGACATGACTTGTTTACATTATAGAAACTCTCGATCGAAACATCGGGGCATGACATGTCTCAATTACATTACAAACACATCCCGGAATAAACATCGGGGTACAATACATAAGATATACAAGTGAATACATTTCGAAGTTACAATTACATCAACAGGACATTGGAAGACTCGGTTGGAATATTTGGAAGGAGTTGGCCAAACCAAGATAACTAGACTAGCTTGTTTGCAAGTCGACCCAAACAGACTAAGAGGGACACTAATATGAATACCAAGGATGTGGATCAATGAATATTTTTCCTGGATAATGTTAGCAACTCACAAAATAAAAAATCATTGATCATAAGACAATATACTGCAAAGGTTCTAAAAACTAGTCATAAAATCATTGAAATATAAGCACAGTGTGAACGTGAAGGAGAAGAGTAGAATTTTCTATAGAATATTATTTCAGGAGTGAAATATAATACATCATGGGACCAGATACATAATGATGGATTCTATTATAACAGCCATATGGAACTTAGTATAGTCCATCCTTTATTACAACAAAAAATTCACTGAAGGTGATGTGAAACTAGGAAATTCAAGCTCTATGAAACATCAACTCTTCTGATGAATTTCCAATGATTAGTAGCAGTAAGTGAACCTGCAATAAAACTCTATGAGAATATTTTAATTCCAAAATACTTATTTGTAATATTAAGATTCAACTAGCAGCAATAGAGGTGCATCTCCCCACTCAGGACAAGGGGCACATCACCCAAGTCAAAAGAATGCTACACAACTCTCAAGATCAATTCACAAATGAAAAAAATATGTAATATTGGGAGAATCAACTTATTTTATAACTTATATTTCTTCTTGGGTAAGTAATCCTTGAAATAGATGTAATATTGAACATGGACATTAGCGCCCTCCTTAGTTGAATTGGAAATTGTGTGTTTCTAGCTCTTTCCTTCTTTTATCTTGCTTTTCCTTGATTTTTGATTTTATCTTCTTTTACTTATTTTCACTAGATTTTTCTTGCTTTTCTCCACCTTACTGCGTTTCTTGCCACCTTCTTGTTTTTCTCTGCTTTTCCTTCCTTCTTTCCTTTTTCTACTTTTGTCCTACTTTCTTCTGGCTTTCTGCTTTATTCTTATTTCTTATTTCGAAACATTACATGAATTTATATAATCCTGCATGCACCCTATTGGCTATCCTTAAGAATTATCCACTCAAAAATATAAAAAATAATAATTAATATGCACTAACACTATCCAAACTATATTCATTCCAAACATTTAGTATGCCTTTTAATCCTAATTAATTATTTATTCACCCATGGAACTAATGAGTTAGGATATTCATCAAGGACCACTAGGGATGGTGCATGGAACTCTGGTGATATCAAAATGGGGACATGATATTCCTCCCCTCTTGAAAATGCTTGTCCTCAAGCAACTTCAATCCATGGTGTTGCAAAATTTATTCTTCTCCCCATGTTACATCCTCATTAGGCAACCCTTTCCACTGCACAAGATACTTTTGGATGATTCTATTTCTCCATGTGTGCAAAATCCTTTTACAAACATGAACCATGTGTCCCTCATCATTTGTAAGAAGATCATTTGATATGGTGACTTGTTGGGCAACTGTTTCCATGAAATAAGAGACATAAAGTGTAATGTATTCCTTTCCTCCCTTAGGAATCCCCAACTCACAAGTAACCTTTCAAATCCTCTTATTAATTTTGCATGGAACATAGAGGATTGTCCTTAACTTTGCATCTCTTTTCTCATACAAAATGGATTGCTTGTATGGTTGCAATCTGTGATGTTCCAAATCAGCCAACTGGAAGCTTGGATCCCTCTTGCTCTTGTCTTCATGCACTTGCTGTTGATTTTGGACTGTTTGAATAATGATTTGGAGTGCCTCTTGGATTCCTTGATGCACTTCGATCCAAACCTTTTATGAATTTCCATTTCCATCTTCATAATTCTAATCCATATATGTGTGATTTTCATACCAATATCGAGGTTGGAATGAAGACATTCCATTGGACAAGTGGGAATAAATGTAGGAGCAAATTTCCCCAACTCAATTACTTTCTTTGGACAATCAAGAATGGCCCCAAACTACTCCAAGTGTGTCTTGGCACCATCTCGCTCATTTTCATGGCCAATATGCAATATTCCCATCGTTCCAAATTTGTATTTGGAAAACTTTGCATGTAATTTTTTCTCTATCAAAATGGTTAGCATAGATCCCAAATGGTGCATGCATTCTTTCTAAATATGCAACAAGTCAAAATATGATAAAAAAGAACTAGTACATACTTACCAAGTTGTTTTCCCAACACCTTGTTTATGCAATATTGGGATGGAGAGGAAACCATAAATGCATCATCCATGCCAATACTTGTGCATGAGGATCCTAAGTATTTGTAATGTCCAAAATGACTTATCTCTTGTAAAATCTCTTCCTTCCTTCAATATTGTAGATGGCTAAAGTAGAGATCAACCTTGAGAAGGAACTTGTCTTTATGTCATTCATACCTTTCATTTTCTCAAGGCACTGTGGAGGCAAATGGAATCTTATGAATCTTTGAGAATCCAAGTTCAAGAAACTTTTTAATTGACCCTTCACCTTCTTATTTCTTGATATGTTTGCAAAGTTGAATGATCTTTGGTTGTGCCTTAGTTTCCCTCCTAAGAGAGTTCCCAACTAGGAGCACATCATGAGCAGCCCTAATATGTTCCTTCATGAAAAATTATTTTGGCACATAATAGATAACTTCTTTCCTAATCTCAAATTGTACAATTTGGATCAACCCTTTTTATGCTCATATGCAAAATTGCCATTGGAAAACTCTACTACTAAATGGATTCACCAAACAATTGAATGTTTCAAAGAATTAAGAACATATTTTACTTTATTCTTGCATACATGATCATCATTATAGATTTGAAATTTACTTAACAAACTTGGTTTTCAATCATTGGGCTCTTTTGGTGTTATGAAATGCATCCAATTGTTGTGATCAATCTTGACCACACATTTTCTCCACAATGAATATTGTCTAGAATTATCCATTGCATGCTTGATGGTGATGTTGGTTATTTCATAAATGGTAATATTTCTTCCATGTGGCTAAAAATATCTACTTTCCAAGTCAATGGGATGCTTGGAGGATGATATCAAGCTGGGTGTGTCACCCATTTTCAACTTGACCTTGTGTTTCACTCCTTTATCAGGTGATCTACCTAGTGGAAGATATTCAAGAACCTTATCATGATTTTGTATTGATTTCTCAATGTCTTCAATATAATGTAAATATTTCATACTTATTCTTTTAATATCCCCCACAATACCTCCATTATTCACAACAAATTTCATGCCATGAGACAACACTTTATCTGTTATGTCTTCCTTCCCCCAAGGCATGAATGGGTGTGTAGGAAGGGAACCATATTGCGGCCATAAATGCCTTGGATTATGCTCACATAACATAACAATATCAAATGCTGGAATATATTCATCACATATGAAAAGGTAAATATAATCAATGTGAGCGAGTCTGGCACACCCTTGGATCTCCATCTCAATTATGTATATACCCACCCAATCCATGGATGAATAGGTTTGTTTTCTTGTTGATTCAAGTGGGATTTAATCATACACCTTCATCATAGCTAAATATTTTTTCCATGAAGGAGTCTCATAATATCCTTGGACAAAAAAAAATTCCTTGCAATCACCATTCAAGTCAATGCTTCCTTCAAGCACTTGTAAGTCTGAAAACTTCTCAGGTTTATCCCACACATGAAGCTTCTCCAAAATGTCATGTGTGTTATTATCCACACACATCTGGTCACATGTGTGTTCATGTAACTATTGAGATTCATGAAAAATCTCTCTTAACAAATCATCCTTCTCAAAACTTGGAACCTCAACACCAAAATACTCTACCACACCAATCTTCTCACCGGAAGTGGTTTGGCATATTAAGATGAAGAAAAGGAATTTGATGAATGAAAAAATCAGAGTGTTGCAATAACTTTGTGACACCTCCATCTCTTCATGAAGAGGATTGTTAATGGAATGATCCTTAACGAAACTTCCAAATTCCCTCTCAACTAGTGTGTGGTTGTCTTCTGCCTCACTAGGAAGCTCAAAGGGTGACTAGAAAAAGATTTAAGTTCTTCTTTTGGATATGATCCAAAATATGTCTCATCACCATCAATAGAATCACTCTCCTTTGTAGTGATCTTGAAATCACCAACAAAGAAGATTGAAGATCTAGAAGTGGAATCTCTTTCCACATTGTTCACAAATTCAACACTTTTTGTCTGGTATTTAGGTGCTTCGACTTCTTTGTATCTTAAAGCTTGCACTTTAATTCAAATATATTATATATTTAATACAATGTAATAGGATCACTGAAAGATAGAAAAGCACAACACAAAAGAAAGACACAAATATTTTATCCAGGGAAAACCACAAGGGAGAAAACCCAACAACTTCTTATGTATATATTTGTCACTTTTTACAATGTAGACTGAGATAGAAAACCCAAAGATAAGAATTCTTTTGCAGCTTCTTCTTATTCTTCACCAGCGAACTTGTCTTCCTCACTCTAGGAGAGAACTTGCTTTCTCTTGCTTTGTGTCCAAATAAAGGAGAGTACCTCCCTATTTATATTCTTTAGTTGGGTGACCTTTTGGTCCAACAAGGCCAACTTCTGGACCTTACTAGGCCGACTTCTCTTGTGGGATACCAAAAATACACTTTACATTATTCTCTTGGGGACTATAGCCCCAAATTACAACATAGGTTTTAACTCGACTTTTACATGACCAATTACATTAATTAAATCTTATATTAGAGGGAAAACATCCCTGAAAGGAGGCAAGATAAAAGAACAATAACATATAAGAATAATAATACAAATACTACAATGGAAAATATCTTCTAAAGTTACATTTTCAACAACACTCCCTCTTAACAAGGAAGCTATTCTTCTGACCCAGTCATCACCACAATTGGACACAATATCTAGACATCATCATTGTTTTTGGATCATCATCATTGGATCGTCATCACTGGATCGTCATCATCGGATCATCATCATCATCACATCTATAGCAACTCTCATCTCATCGACCATTTACTAGTGACATATCTTGAATCTATACATCCTTGGAAGTTATACAAGGCCAACCCTTTTTCATGCTGGATGTAGGCATAGCTCCCATATAGAACTTCATCATCGTCTTTATGATCAATCCATAAAGTAGGTACAATCCAGGTCCCCATTTTAAATTTCCCAAGCAATAACCTACTTCTCCTACTATCATCCCATTGTATCCAGATCATCTCATCATCTTGTATGCCTATGTTACGTCCCAAGGAAAACCTACGTCTTCCACACTATGGATATCATCCCAGGAGCATACATGACATTTTCCATATGGAGAGAAGCCCAGGTGCATGTCTCTTATGCACTAGACAACCTGCCTCTCCCACCTAGTGGGTATAGCCCAAGAACATTTGCGTCTTCCACCCAGTG
This sequence comes from Pseudotsuga menziesii, assembly GCA_001517045.1. Classification (NCBI taxonomy): domain Eukaryota; kingdom Viridiplantae; phylum Streptophyta; class Pinopsida; order Pinales; family Pinaceae; genus Pseudotsuga; species Pseudotsuga menziesii. The sequence goes on from LPNX010438885.1 coordinate 143,528, forward strand.
GATACAGCCTATATGTATTATGTCTCGCTCTTACTCAACCTACATCTCCCACATAGTAGGAATATCCCAAGAACATATATGTCTCCCACCCAGTGGATACACCCCAGATGTATTATTACTCTCTCAATCAAACTACGTCTTCATACATGGAGATACATCCTAGGAGCGTCTTTTCGGACCACTTATGTCTTCGTCCATGCAAATATATCCTAAGCGCATCCAATATGATTTATGACAACTCTATATTAGTCAACATACATATTCTTACATGGAGATATAGTCCAGGAGAATCTTTTCGGATCACTTGTGTCTTCATCCATGTAGATACAAATCAAGTGCATCCCATATGCTTTATGACCCATGGACCACCAACGTCTTCGTACATGGAGATACAGGCCAGGAGCATCCCATATGCATTATGTATTTTCATACCACCTATGTCTTTTTCCATCCAGATACATCAATGGTGCACCTATGTCTTCTAGACATGTCACATCACTCCCTCTTTCGATGAACATTGATTTAGATAACACCAAGCTTCTCTCTGAAGTACTAAAAATTTAATCTCTCTAATGGCTTGGTCAACACATCGATTGTATGCTCTTCTGTTGTCACATACTAGAGCTTCATTGCTCCTCTCTACACCATATCTCAAATATAGTGATATTGTATCTCAATGTGCTTCAACTTGTTGTGTAACTGGGTTCTCGCACAATTTCATACAACTCTAGTTGTCACAGTACACTCAAGTCATCTCTAACTCAAAATCAAGCAATTCTGCAAGTAGCTTATGAAGCTACACTGCCTCACAACTTGTTGAACAAGATGCAATATACTCTACCTTAGTTGTACTCAGTGTTACATTCGTCTTCTTCTTGCATGAAGAAATCATGCCAGACCTCAAGTTTAAGCAACACCCTGAAGTGCTCTTCCTATATGTATCACTACCAACCCAATTAGAGTCAACATATCCCTGTAACCAGATCCTCTAATCTCTTGCGTATCTAAGGTTAAACTTGATTGTACCCTTCAGGTATCTCAACACGTTAATTTACACAACCATGTAAACACGTCTCAACCCACCATGTACTAGCACAACGTGTTATCTGCAAAACATATATTCGGCCTCATGTTCGTCAAGTACATCAACAAAATGATCATCTTCCTATATATTGTGGCATCAACTATCTATGAAGTAGGATCACACAACTTCAAGTTTGATGCCATCGGTGTACCTATAGCCTTGAAATCCAATGTATTAAACCGCTACAAGATCTTGACCGCATATTTTCCTTGGATAAGTAAAATATTCTCTAGATTTTACCACACCTCTAATCTCAAGAATCATGTTAATATTCTCGAACTCTGAGATCTATTGTAGTCACTCCCTCTGAAGTGGAGCACTATCCTCCCTCTGCATATCGGGACATTCTTCACTGGAGTGATAGATAACATCATCTGCTACTGATCTTCTATGTATCCATCTATGCCATCTCTCAAGGTCACTAGATACCATGATCCTCCATCTAAAAATTTGTTTAAAGTTCCTCTTACACCCATATATGAGCTTCTCTCCCTCTGTAGGATTCCATATTCAACCTTTTAGTAGAGGTTGAGATCTCCATCACTCTAGGTGATCCTCAAGATCCTTATGTAACTCTATGTGATATCCCATGGGTGCATTATGAGCCTATACAAAGCATTCAATGCACGTTTATCTTGTAGACCCACTTGGAAGACACCAAAAACTTCACTTCTAGTCGTGGAACCTCATTCCAAACATCATTCTTCATGATCAACTGGTACTCTTCCATTATTTCTTCTCGGTTTCTTCTTCATAGTTGGAAGGATCTGCAATAATGATGTCACACAATGGTGCCACATAATTGGAGTGTGCCTGAGGCCTCTTACTTTCTCTAGAAGTCACGTCTAGAGCACCATACTTTTCTTCATCTTGGTTGATCTCTTCTTCCCAAGTTGGTCTTCTCTTGTATGTGTTCACCTCTAGAGGTGGATCTACCTCTCTTTGCGGCTAAGTCATATCATGATTCTCATATTATTCTGAAGCCCTTTCTTCTATAATTGTGCCTCTAACTATGGGAGCTTTAGGTTCCTCTTCATGCACTTTGTTGCATTGAATATTATTTTAGTGAATATTTCCTACAAATGCAATTGAATTATTAGAAACATTTCATAATTTTTGAAAACATATTGATAATGTCAAACTCTTATGCATAAAGACATATGTCACATAGTCATGCAACTATCAATGCTACAACATTAATCCATATCCCATACACATATGGTAACTTTCTACATTCCTTCCATCTCTACCATAATATTATTAAGAGTGTGCACTATTCCCAACATATCAGCAAAGAGGTTTCATTCTAGATAAGTACCAATGGTGTTGTACAACACCATAGGCTACTTACCCATCACATGCAAGTTAGTAGTATATTGTTCATAAATGAAAACACTTAAATATGCATAATACATTTCCTAAATCTAGGATCAGAACTAAATTTAAGTAACTATCTATATAGGAAATGGAAATTTAAGCACTTGTCTTTGTTTGTTTGGTAGATTCCCTCTTGATCTCTATCTTTTTTGCAAGAAAAATTGGAGTCTCTAACAGTGTGATTTTCTCCATCATATGATTTTGAAGACCTATGTCTTGATCATGATCGACAGTGTTGAGAAAGTATTCTACATCATAGATCTGAGTGTCCCTTCTTCTTCATTAATCACAATTGCATCCCTTCTTATCCAATGTTGATATGGATAAGAAGTTCTTCTTCATCATGGGTTGAATCCTTGTGGATCAAAGTACATATTGCTCATCCATTAAGGAATCCTCCCTTGTTCTCTTCTTGGTTGGTTCATCATCTTCGATGGCATGAGTTGTTAGGGTTGATTGGCATCATCACCATATCTTCTTGTTTTGCTATCACTCGAGATTATTCTTGTGTGTATTTCTCCATAGGTGAGATTCCTTTTAGAACAAGTTTCTTGAATGGATGATCCCCATGATCTTGGGATACCATTCAATGTAGTCATCACCACCTTTTTCTTCTTCGAAGTTGTCTCCAATAACTTCTAGTTATTCCTTGATCTGGGAGACCTTTGTGAACTAAGATTGAATGCTTTTTGACATTTGCATCTTCATACCCTTGAGTTGAGTTATCAAGGCCATATTTATGTTGATGTTCTTTCCTTCATACAAGTTGGTCAATGCATCGAAAATCTTCTTTGTATTCTTCAAACATGACACATGTGGGATCAAATGGTCCTTGATGGAACCAACAATAATCCTCTTGGCTTTGACCAAGTTCTTCTTGTTATTTTCTTTTTCTTCATCTCCTTCTGGATCTGCAGCTTCTCCTTTGACATAGTCTTCCAATTCATTCTCTTCTATACGATAATAATTCTATACTTCCATGCCTCAAATTTCTCGTCTCCTTCAATCTTGTCCTCAAGATTGGTACATTTTTTCATCATGATAACAATGAGAACCTCAAATGAAAATAGAGAGAATAGAACTTACCAATGAGGGGGCTTCGAATGGATGCTTGCTCCAAATCTTTGGTGGAAAAATTTTGGTGACTTGTAGATCTGATTGGATAGAAATATGTGCCTCCTCAAAGAAAGCTGAGCAGTATACTCCCTTTCCCAAAATTGTGGACATGCCTGCAAAATATTTGATGCCCTTGTTTCTTGGATTTCTTCTACAGAATTGTCCCATCTTAATTCTAATTTATCTGCAAAATGTATGCTCCTAAAGGTATGAAACTTCGTCATGAGGTATCCTAATATGTATTATTTTCAAACCCATAGGTTAGACCGATATTGGATACACCAAATAGAACTTATGCTAAGTTTCCCAAGGTGACCTGTTTAAGGACTAGTTCAATATAGCGAACTTATACATATTTCCATTTGTCATTGTTTAAACTTCAGGCTCTAAAACTTACATCACAGAAATTATAGTCCATTCCCTATCTAAAAAATCTTACAAAATTTGATTTATATCTTATTAGCCCAAGATATATCAATTCTCCATAGGTCACCTTTTTAAGACTGAATTCAAGAACAGACAAAAATCCTATTTTGGAGGGATCATATCTCCTGCAGTATAGAGAATATGAGGCTGAAATTCACATATAAGGTACATAAAGATCTTATTTTAAGCCTTCCAAATTTGAAGCTCTTGATCCTTCTCCAAAAATGAGTTATAGCATAAATTCCAAGATGAATAGATCTTTCCTTATAGGGTTCTCAACCATGAATCCCTGATATCTAACACTGAAGTTGTAGCAGTATTTCATCTGCATTGTTCCTTCTTTTAGGGTGGATCTCATTCGATATTATAGTTTGTAATTTAATTCCAATATATATTATATCTTTAATATAATGTAATACTTATGATCTTGTAAAACTTTGTAGGCTTCAGAAAAGGTGGTGTGCGGCGCCATCAGCAGTCGGATGGTTTCTTCTTTCTGCTCCTCCTTTTTTTCTTGAATCCGTGCTTGGAGTGCCGACACCATGTTTTCAAACAGATGATAAGATATTTCGAAAGGTTTGTCGATGTCGACCTCTACTGGTCCTGGCATTACTGATTATGCAAGGTTTTTTCATTTGTTGAGGAACTCGACCTGTTCTTCGTCCTTGTTGTCGAGTTCCTTACGTCTCTGTTGGCTCCTTGTCTTTGCTTTGACTGCTAGGGTTTTCAGGAGTTGTCCTAGCTCTGCATCGGTTAGTGTGGTTGGATCTTTCAATTTGATATGGACCTTTAATGGCTATCCATGATGCTCCTTCTTCTGTTTCTCCTTCTTATTCTTATGCTTTTACATTGATGTTTGTGTCGGCACCTGTGTACCTGCAAAATTTGAGTCAAGATTTTCAGTTTGTGGTATAGCAGTGGTTGATGGTTTGTCTATTTGGGGCGGTGGGATGACTGCTGCCTCTGGTTGGTTAGATGTAGTGGGTGCAGAAGTGGATGCAGTTGGTGCTGATGGTTGAGGTGGGGATGGTTCTAGTACAGCTATTTGGATCAGGGGTTCTGAGTCGAGGGGTGGTGGTGGTGGTGATGGGGTTGGGGAATGGTCGGGTGTGATTAGGTTGGTGGAATTGTGGATGAGTGGTAGGTTGTCGGTCTGAAGGGTTGAATCTAAGTCAAAGAAGAATTGGTTGATTTCTCGATTTATGTCTACAATATTTTCTTCTTCTCCTCTGGTAGGATTAGTGGCTGGTAGGTTGGTCTAGGGTACAATCCAGGTGATAGTCGTAGTATGACGTGTGGTAACTTCAACTTCCTTGTTGGGATTTCTCTCGAAAGTTGAAGTGATCGTTGCAAAGGTTAGTGACTGGAGTTCGTGGCCTGGTTGGTATCCACCGACTTCGAAGAGAGGTGATTTTGTGGAGAGCTTCTTACCGACGTGAATATCTTAGACAGTTTCTCAATAAATGCCTGCAGATCTCTGTCCTTATCGAACTTTGCTTTCATAGCTTCTGACATAGCACTTTTACACAAGTTGAGTGGGCTTACTGAAAGCTGTTTTGGTATTCGCTCCTTTGTTACTTTTGTCAGGGATGGAGGTCGAGAGGTAGACACAAGATCTACGATGTTTTCAGGTGTCGATGTGTGGGTGATCTTGGCTTTCTTTGGTCGACCTGGTAGTGCTCCTGCCTCGACAAATCTTTGGAACTGGGTTTCCACCGACACTTTATTTTCTGTGGCATCTTCTATTATGTCGATGGTCATAGCTCCCAGTTCCTCCTCGTCGTCTGATGATTCTGTAATGATAAGCTTGTGCTTACCTTTTCCTTATTGTCATTGTTGTATTCTTATCCTCTTTCTTGTAGTTGCTATCTCTTTCGACAATTTTCTTATAATGTCTTTTGTGATAGCATATTCTAGGTTTTTTGGTTCTATCTCTCCCCTTGGCTCCTAGGTCAGGATGAGACTCTCTGCAGCTAGAGAGATTACCTGTTGTGCTGCCTGTGTTGCTTCTGTCTGTGGTTTTTCCCTCTATGCTATCGGAGGTTTGATGATGATTTGAATTTGTCCAGTGTGTTCAACCAGTGTCTCCTCTGACACAAAGGTACTGATGTAGAGTTTCAGCTCATAATCCCCTTCTTTCTCCTATTCTGTTAACGGCTCCTCGATTGAGAATTCGATTTCCTTGGCCTTTGCTGGAATTTGTATTTTTGTCCCAGCTTGTCGAGACATTTCCCAAAAGATCTGTTCGACCGACAGATAATAATCAAGTGCCATTGCATTCGATTTTTCACCCTACATGTACCACACCGAAGTATGGTCAAGCTCTAGCTGGATGTGGGATTTTTTTAGTAGACTTCGTCGGATATTTTGAGGCACCCTCCATCTAGTTGTGCAGACTTTTAGCTGTTGGGGCTAGTTCTACAACAACACTTTTCCATCTTCAAGTTCCTTTAAGGTTCCTTTCTGGGAGAATGGTTTTGTAGAACCTTGTTGATTCTTAAAAAATTTGGTTTCCTTCGAGGCAAATATGGTACATGACTATCCATAGTATGAGGGATGGGAACCTAATGATTCCACCCGTCTCTTGGCATCTTTCACAGATGGTTTTGAACATGTCGACAACATATTCATCCCATCTAGATATCTTTTCATTTGTCACAATGGTGTCAACAGCCTCTAACATGTCTAATTTGAGGTCACTGCCTCGACCTGCCAGGGTGAGTGTGATGGCTATTATTTTGGCCACAATCTGTGGCATTCAGGCTGTGATTTGACTAATCATCAACCCCTTCAAGTTTTTTCCCGACACTGATCCTATAAGTTCTTCAACCAGTCCTTCTTTGATACCGACTGGTACTGGGTCTCCTTTGCTTGAGAGACCTGTCAACTTGGAGATGACTTCCCTAGAGATGTCGACCAGTTGGTCGAAGTAGAACCGTCCGTTGTGGTACTGGCTTATGATAAATTTTACAATTGTTTCCTTTGTGCTGCCGAAACTGGCAATGAGAGGTGCATTGACATAGCTAAAGATGGTACTGTATTTTATTTTCTCTGCAGCTTGAGTAGGCTTCTTGTCGACATAAGCCCATTCTTACATCTCGGTCCATAGTTTTTTCCATGAGCTTTCCTACACCTCAGCATTCTTAATATTCTTTATCCTTCGAACTAAAGGTGTTTCTGCAGTCTGTAATTCCTTGGCTTTGGTTGAGGCTCTAGTCTGTTTGGTGCCATTTTGTCGGTTTGGTGGTCTATTTCACTAAGGTATTCTCAGCTTTCAGTCATCTGAATGCTCTGATGCTCTCTCTGTATGAATTGCGGTGAATGATCCTTCGACGGTCCAGTTTTTATAGGGGATGCTTTGGATGTTTTTGTCGATGAGTGTATTAATGGTGGACGTGATGTTCCAGCTGGAACACTTGAGTGTGCGTTAATGGAGAATTGATTTCGGCGCTCAAGGTCATGAATGCATGATGGGACTCTTGAGATCGTTGGTCGATGTCGGTTATGAAAATGGTTGATGGCATTATGTTGATGGGCATGATGTCGGTTGTCAAAGTGGTAATTTCCTGTCATAGTTTTCTGCATGTATGGTATTATTTTGCTTTTTGGATTTTTAGATTTTTATAGCTTTTGTTTTAACCGTTATGGTCGTTATGGGATTTTTTTTTCACTATGTTTATTTTTAATTTATGTAGTGTTTTAGTCGGGATCCATTAACGAGTTTCTGAAATACTATGCCTTGTAACGTCCTTAGTCAAACTGATCCGTTGGTATGTATCTCTTCGACAACATAGGGTCCCATCCATTATGTATGGAGATTTTTAGGTTTACCTTTAACCCGACTATTGTATAGTAAAGAAAGATCTCCTACTGACAAGTTTTTGTTTTTGATGTTTCTGTCATGCCATGTTTTTTGTTGTTGTTTCTAGATTTCTTGATGTTGTATTGCCATTAGTCGGTGTTCTTCAAGTTTACTTAGTTGCAATAGTCAGTCCTTTCTTCCTTGTTCGACATCAACATGTAGGATCTCTGCAATAATAGGTGTCTATTGTCGGAAGTGTAATGGAACTACTCCTTCTTGTCCATAGACTAGTCGAAAGGGGGTTTGTTCGGTTGAGCATTTGTAGGCTGTTCTGTATGCCCATAATACTACATGGATTTTCTCATCCCAGTCGTCCTTATCAGCATTACATATTTTGGTTATTCCTTTTGTTAATGTTTTATTAAATGCTTCAATTGCTCCATTCGACTGAGGATGGTATGCTGTACTCCTACGGTGGTCGTTTGGAATTGGTCGGTTAGGGTTTTGATAGTTCTATTGATGAAGTGTGTTCCCTGGTCGCTAATTAGGGTTAGTGGACATCCAAATCTGGTGATGATATTATCATAGATAAACTTAGTAACTATCTCACTAGAACATGTGTCGACTGCTTCTGCCTCTACCCATTTGGTTACATATTCGACTGCAGTTATGATGTACCTTGCCCTTGTTCTTTTTGTTAGTATAGCGAATGGTCCTATGAAGTCGATGGCCCAAATTTCAAATGTAAAACTTGGGTTTATTGATATCAAAGGCATTTCCGTGCTAGGGAAGGGTCGACCTAGTCGTTGACATCTGTCACATTGACTTACAAAAATTTTGTAATTTTTTGTAAAGTGTCGGCCACCATAACCCTGATTGTCAGATTTTATTTGTAGTTGTGTCTCCTTGGAAATGTCCTCCTACAGGTCCATAATGTGCTTCATGCATAATGTTGTCTCTTTCATGTTGCAGTACACACCTTCTGAGGATGTCATCTAATCCCATCTTGTAAAGAAATCCATTTATAAGACTGTATGGTGCATCTTTCATAGCTAGGACTTGTTTCTTCTTTGTACTTATTCCTTCTGATGCTTGTCCATATTCTAAGAACTGGACTATTTCCTCTAACTCTGTTAGGACTACTTCTATCTGAAATAGATTTGCATCTGGTAAGTCATCTTTGACTCCTGTCGATTCCTCTCCTGTGTCGATTCGGGATAAATGGTCAGGACCGACATTTAACTTACCTAGTTTGACAATGACTTCGAATTCAAATTCTTGAAAGAGAAGTAGCCATCGACAAATTCTTCCATGGTGTAGTGGTTTATTGACGATATATTTAAGTTCCTAATGGTTTTTATAGAATATAAATGGGTTAGCTAGAAGATAATGTCGATATTTTTGTAATGCAAAGACCATTCCTAGTGCTTCTCTTTTTGGTGTCGAATAGTTTCTCTCAGCTTTGTTTAATTTTATACTACTGTAAACTATAGGATAATCCATTCCATCATTTCCTGGCTGAGTTAGGATTGCTCCTATTGATTGGCCTGATGCATCAATATGAACATGGAATTTGATCGACCAGTTTGAAAACCTTAGGATTGGTGCTTCGACTAGTTTTCTTTTTAATTTTTCGAATGATATATGACACTCTTCTGTCCAGTTGAACTCTTTATCTTCCCTTAATATCTCTTCTAGTGCATAGGTCATATCTAAATAATACCTTATAAATTTTCTGTAATAACCTGTGTGGCCAAGTAACACCCTAACTTGTTTTGGGTTTACTGGTGGTTTTAGGTCGAGGATAATTTTGATTTTTGCAAAGTCAACCATAATATCCCTATGGGGGTTACAAATATGCATTTCCTGATGTTCAAGGATAGTTGAATTTGTCGACATCTCTCCAACATAAGCCTGAGCCATTTGCAATGATCTTTGAACATGGAGTATATTGTCCAATCGTCAAAGTAGACTGCCATGGTCTTGTAAATATATTCTTGAAATGTTTTGACAACAATTCTAGAAAATACTGTAGGTGCATTTTTTAATCCAAAATGCATAACCTTATAACAAAATGAGCCAAATTCACAGACAAAGGTTGTCTTTTTCTAATCTTCTTTAGCTATTGGCACTTGGTTATAACTTGAGAATCCATCTGTAAATGAGTAGCATTCATGTTTTGCAACCTCATTTAAGATTTCATCGGCATAAGGAGTTGGAAACGGGTGTGTCAGTGTTACTTTATTTAGTTCTTTGTCTCTCTCTCTCAAGAACATGCTTTTTGACAGATTTCTCCATGAAATTTGAGCAATAGCTCAAAAATCCAGCACTGCACCAGAAGCCAAGGCTTACCACTCAATATCCCAAGTAAAGAACTTGTTGATCAAGCTTGCTTGATTGACTATGTTGGGTGTGTGAAAGCCTAGAATGTGCAGGCTATCCGACCTTACGGTGCCCTTTTTGTTTTGATTTACAGGTCTTAATAGGTACAACTTTGAATGGACTCATCAATCCCTCTTCTCACCCCATTCACAAGCTATTCGGAATGGAAGTTGAAGATGATTGCATCTCTGAAGAGACGAGGTCTCTATATTGAGGTGTCTATTGGACTTGGAAAAGAGTCTTATGAGAATGAGAATGACTGGCTAAATGACGGTGATAGAGCTATTGGAGCAATATGTCTAGCCCTTTCTCCTAGCTTGTACTATGTTATTCGTGGTTCTATTGAATACCCAAAGGAAGTATGGACAATAATGGAAAAAACCTTTGCCAAGCACAATGAGGATCATAATAGTACTTTAGAGATCACAGACAGCACCACAAGAGTTCTTCACTCAAAATTCACAGCCTCTACTCTCTCTAATGAATTTGTTTAAGATGAAGATGAAGCGGAATCTTCTACACATTCAATTCGAATTGAAGAAAGTCTCTATGAAGTGACTCCTTCTCCTGATGCTCCGAAAGTTCATGAGATCTCTGATATCTCATCTTCTCATATTGCTGAAACAGAAGAAGACGTTCAAATCTCTAGTATTGAAGAAAAATATTGTTTCACTTCCATGCAAACATTAACCGGTGATTTTCCTTTGAATTCTATGCAAAATTTACCAGTAATTGCTTCCGAAAGTGAAGAGAAATTTGATTTTTCTTCCTCTAATGTTTCTGCTGGTGTGCAAATATGTAAAAGATTGGATATTTTGGAAGAAATATCAGATTATAAGAGTGACACATTAGCTCCCCATGATCTATATCTTCCAACAAAATCCTGCAGGATTACATGCACCAAAATCTAGAATTTTGAAGAAAAAGACAATTGTGCATCTACCGTCTCAGTTGACCATAATTTTGGATCTGATATGAACCTTATTGGATCTGATGTGATATTATTTGGATCTGATTTGATATTTATTGGTTCAAAATTTTAGATTCATAAACCTTCAGTACTACTTGTAGCTATTCTCATCAACGGTGTGAAGAAACAAGTACCGCAAGTCTCCAACAAAACTGCTACTGGGGATTTGATTTCATTTCACAGTTCTGGATCTGTTGTGAACTTATTTATATATGATTTACATTCTGATCTGATATTATTTTGTTCATATTTTAAAATCCAAGAGCTTTCGGTCATGCTTGTAGCTGCTCTCACCAATTCCGGTGTGAAAAATCAAGTACCGCAGTTCTTCTTCAATTTTGTTGTTGGAGATTTGGTGTTAGTTTCCTCTTATGATGTTGCTGATATTTTATTTTTTGAATAATTAGATATTTCTGAAGCTATATCATATTATGTAGCTTAAGCATTCGCTCTCCAGAGTCCCAGGGATTCTCTACCTTTGGTCACATGCTCATCTCCTCACAGAACAAGTAAAGAGGAAGACATTCTGCATCTGCTTGGACACTTGCTCCTAATATTTGGGGCTGATTTTACCACTCATGGTTTTTTTTTCAAGGCTGCAACATATCAGTTTCTTGAGTGTTCCACACATGGTTTGAATCCTCAAGAACCTTTGCTCTCTCTTTAGATGATTTCAGTTGCTCTACATGGGTCCGGTTTTCACCGTGCAGTTGTTTATATTTTTTATTCAGTTCAGTGCATTGTTCTTCTTCCAAAGTGGAAGATTCCTCCAGAAATATTCATTTAGTTTGGATTCAGAGTTTCACATGCACAGTCTCAAGATGTTGCTGCATAGAAGAACAAATTCTTGATTTACTGCTTAGTTTGAGGGGGGGTGTTTTTCCCATGAGGTTTTCCCCGTTTCCTTGGTTATATTAAGTAGTTACTTTATTGTACAGGGTGACCTATGGCCTTTGTTTCTGGGGACCTAGCATTTTTATGCATCTATGTTTTCTAACTCTTCCTGAGTATAGCTTAAGGAGGGGTGTTGGAGACATTTACCATCATACACACTCTTTCGGTCAAATTGTCCTAGTTAAACCACTATCCTAAGTATAATTGACATTAATTGACATCAATGGAGCATTAATTGCCATAATATAGTCACACCCACACCTACCTACAGTCAAGGAGGCTAACTTAGCCTTCTCCTGCAATCAAGGAGGCTAACTGGAGCACTCTGAGGGTGATCTGAGTGATATTAATGCACCTAATTGCTAACTGGTGGTTACAATTAGTTCAACCAGCCAGTTAGGGCGCCTCCTCTCATTAAATATATTATTTAATGATTATTTATCATTATTTAATGATCTGGAGTCAACAGGGTGCCTCCACCAACTTCTGATGGTCAGTTCAGCTTCAGTTAGCCTCATCGGGGTTCATTGAAGTCATGGAGCAGTAGCACTTGATGGTTGGCATGCTATGACATGTGTTTGATCTCCTTCAATTGAGATTCAGTCATTTATTGCACTTTGACTTTAGTTAGGGTTTGGTGAGTCAATTAGGGTTTTGGTCAAGTGGTTAACTGAGTGTGAACCAATGGTTGAGAGTCAGTTAAGCTAGACTCACTCACTGAATTCAAATTGTCTCCTTAGGTATTTGAATTCTTCATGGAGTTAAGTTATTGCTTGACATTGTTATTGTAACCATTCATTGTTTATTGAATATACACAGAAAGGAAACCAATTGTGGTTTCGATTAACACCATTTCATGAGTATTTGTTGATTATTCTTTCATGATATTGCTTCTTAGTTCCTCGATCATGCGCAAGAATTAATACTATGAAGTCGACACAAATTCTCAGTTTGGTCGGATCATATTTCTTAGGTTGGACAACCATTGGGCTTGTCCATTCTGATTGGTCAATAGGATATATGATGTCTGCTGCAAGCATGCTATCAATTTCCTTTTTGACTATCTCTTTGTATTGATGAGCTAACTTATATGGCCTTTTCTTCATAGGTCAAACATTAGGTTTAGTTTCGATTTTCATTTCTCCCATTTCATGGACTAATCCTTTGAGATCTATATAATCTCTGGCAAATAAATCCTAGAACTCTTTTAATAGGTTCACTACTTATATTGTATGTTCTTCATTCCAGTAGTCTCCAATCTTGGCCATTTTTGGTCGGTCATCATTTGAGATGTCGACTTCTCTGGTTTTGACTTTAGTATCTAGCCATTCTGGAGCTTTGGCTTCATTGATTGGTCGAATTCCTTCCTTAAACTATGAGAATGTGGCAGGAAAGTTAGCTGCAGTCATTCTGTCAATATCCTCTTTGTCGTTTGTTTCAACTTTGAATACTGTACGAATAGGTTTGGTCATTTCGACATGGTTTGATTTCCATCTGAAGCTTTTCCCTTCTGTATTTTCATTTTCTAACTGTAGTCTTGTCGACTGTGGTATTGTCCTAGTGTGTATATTGTTACATTTCATTGTTTGTCGGTTATCTTTTAAGGGTTTGTTTTCAGTCGGCTGTATAAATTATTTAATCTATTTTGTTGTTTTGACCAAGTTTTCATTTTGTGGTATAAAGTTGAAATCTTTAATGAAATTTTCTCTGAGTTCATGCCATAGGAATGTTTCACCCCTAGCTTCTGCCATTTTATACCATTGTTGGGCAATCGGGCAGACCCAAGTTTTATACCTTTCACTTCACAACAACAAAAGACCCACAGTGTTGGCCCTTTCGGCAACAACCTGCGAACAGGCTGCAGTCTCACCCGAAACAACTATGGGTTGCCGTAGAATCAGGTTTCTGCAAGCAGAAGAGGGATATTACTATACCTTTATCCTTTAATAACTTATAATCAATTAGCACAATGCTTAAACATTCACATATATATCTTCGCAGTTAGATAAACAACAGTGACTTGCTTAACCCTTACTGGGAATTCACAGCGAAGCTATTACTCAAGCAGCGATCTTACTTATCAGATATATCTATATTTATCAATGCATAAAATAACATAATAGAAATCACACAAGAACCAAAACACCAGATATAACGTGGTTCACCCCTAGTGTAGGGGCTACGTTCACAGAACTGTGTTTTATTCAACTTTTCCACAAAATCACAGTTTTGATCTGTGCACTCAGCTGCAGATCCCTTCAGTCCTTAAGTTGCGCACACAGCTGCAGGCCTCTGCACACACAGCTGCAGATCTTCTTAATCTCTTACAAACCCTCTGCGCACACAGCTGCAGAGGTCGGCCACACACACAGCTGGGACTTAACCTTCTCTTACAAAATAGCCTTAGCTTCGCCTTAATTCTTCTTACATCAAAAACCTAACCTTACTTCTTTACACAAGTGCTTATTTATACAGCGCACTATTACAAAACCATGGCCTTAAACCATGGGTACCCAAACCCTAAACCCTAGACTTAAACCATGGGTTTATTACAACAGAAGACTTTGACTCAACCCCGACACCCCTAAGACTATTTTGAACCGTAACTCCGCTTACAACTCCTACAAACCCGCGGAGTTACCCGCCTTAAGGACCGTTAGGGTGCGTGTCCCAACAGGCCCCTAAGACTCACCAGTGTCCCATCCCGGGGCACTCATTTGCTTTTCTAGTGGTAGAATCTTGTTGGTGAAAAAAAACATAGTGCGCTGCTTGCTGAAGCTCTACATGCTATTGTCGGCTGCTTGCTTCTTTACTTTGTAATATTTATGCTGAGTAAGGCCTTATGGATCCATCAGCAACCCCATCCTTCAATCTATTTGACGAACAGTTGACCATCCACAACTTAGGGTCCCTAGAATTGCGTGTCAAGCTGCATAAGGCAAACATCCGCCATGGTTCTGCCAAACCAGGAGGATACATGGCGGGATTCCCCAGAGTCTTCTTGTGAGGCCTTGTGCCTTTCGTCGCTCCACATTAGAGTGAACTTCTGCCTTTCTTCGTCTGGTTTAGAGAAAACTTCTGCCTTTCTTTGTACCTTAATCGAACATGGTTGTACGGGTGGATTGCTCAGAAGGTTTTGCAGACTTCTCTCTCTGAATTCTTGTAATAACTCCTGAACTTCACGATCGTTCGACATGGTTCTAACTAAACAATCTCAGAGAAGTGCTTAATGCAGGAGTCTCCGAATGGTGTAGCTTCTTATAGAATCCCATAGCAGAATCTGTCATCATGGTGCATTAATGACGCAAAATCTGATGGAGTGCTGGAAATCTTGTCCACACAGCACCAGAGTTTCCCAAAATCTCATTATTACAGGCATTAATAGCAGTTATCGTGCCAACGCCGCCAAGTCCATTTTGTCCCATCTGTCACATTTTAGGCTGCGACACACCTTGAATCTTTGACGTAACAACTAACTTCAACTTCGACATAATATTAACCTGCGACCCAAAATTAACCTTCGACCCTTCCTGACCCGCGCGTTACCCACACTTCACCCTTCGAACAGGCTTCTACACTCCATAGCTCTAAGGACAGCTTCATTTATAGTCTAGTACCCAGTTTCAACTATTCTTGGTACTTAGACTTTCCTTCTTGGGGCTACTTCTAATTAGGAGGTCCCAGCCTGTCCCTGTACTTCTTTAAACGACTGCCATTTACCATAGCCGGTAAAAGTTCTCCATTCAACTTAGCTAACTGGACTGCACCACCATCAGTAGCTTTCTGCACTATATATGGCCCTGTCCAATGTGTCTTGAACTTACCTTGGAATTTCATGAATTTGCGGTCGTATAAAAGCACAAGATCACCCTGCTAGAACTACTTCTTCTTGATGTGTCTATCATGCCAGGATTTTTCTCGAGCTTTCTGCACCTGCTGCTGGAACCCTGTAATAAATCTGTCCTCTTCCAGTTCTAGTATCTTTGTTAGCCTTTCTGTCACTATAGCTGGGTCATCCATCTCTGTAAAAGCAGATATTCTGAGGCTCGAAACAATGTACTCCATGGGCATGACTGCCTCTTTTCCATAAACCAACCTAAAAGGTGTATGGCCTATCAACTTCTTGCAGGTAGTTCTATAAGCCCATAGTACCGCTAGAATTCTAAGATCCCAGTCATTTCTGTTAACATTACAAACCTTCATCAAAGCATGTTCAAGGATCTTGTTAAAAGCTTTGACATTTCCATTTGCTTGTGGATGATAGGCAGTAAGTACTCTTCTGATGATAAACCTGAAATTCTTCAGTCAATACTTCAATAGTCCTATTTAGAAAATGTGATCCTTGATCACTCATAAGGACTCTAGGACACCCAAATCTGGACAAGATATTGTCGAAGATGAACTTCGCAGCTGTAGCAGCACTACAGGTCTTGACTGGTTGAGCTTTGGACCATCGGGTGAGGTAATCAGTCACTGTAATAATGTATCTTGCTCCTGACTTCTTCGCAGGGGGGTTGATAGGGCCAACAAAATCAATCGCCCACTTGTGAAATGCTTGTAAGGTTACCTACGGGACTAGAGGCATCTCATCCCTCATGGATGGTTTGCCTATCCTCTGATAGATGTCGCAGCTGTGGCAATATTCCCTTGCATCCTTGTGAACTGTGGGCCACCACAAGCCGGCTGTCAAAATCTTCTGTGTCATAGATTTTCCTGCATAATGACCGCCTGCTACGCTGGAGTGTGCCTCAGCCAAAATCAGTGGTTTTTCATGCTCCAAGACACATCTGCGCAGTATTTCATCTGGTCCCATTTTATACAGCTGTCCTGCTATTAGGGTAAAGTCGGCTGCTCGAACCACCAGCTGCTTCTTCTGTTGTGTGGTCATCTGAGCGGGTGGAAAACCTGTAGACAAATATCGAACAATGTCTTGAAAGTATTCATCAACCATCTGAATAGAAAACAACTGGGCGTCAGGAAGACCTTCGTCCAAACTGGTAGGTTCTTCTCCTGACTCGAGCCTCGACAAGTGGTCAGGTCCTAGGTTAATTCTTCCAGGATTAACTATGATCTCAAAATCATATTCTTGAAATAGAATCAGCCACCTACATATCCTTCCACCTAGCACAGGCTTGTTAACCAAATACTTCAAAGAAAAATGGTCAGTGAACATCTTAAAATGAGATCCTAATAGATAATGTCGAAACTTCTGTAGTGCATACACCATAGTGAGAACTTCATGTTCTATCGTAGTATAATTTTTCTCTACTGCAAACAATTTTCTGCCTGCAAAAGAAATAGGGTGATTAATATTACCTACACCTGAATGAGCTAGCACAATACCCAGAGCAATGGAGGATGCATCGACATGTACATGAAACTCCTTATTCCAGTCAGGGAATACTAAGATAAGGGTAATGACCATCTTTTCCTTCAAAATATCCAAGCTTGCTTGGCACTCAGGTGTCCACTCGAACTTAATATCTTTCTTCAACTATTTTTCCATCGGAGCAGTAATCTGAGCATACCCTTTGATGAATTTCCTGTAATATCCAGTGTGACCAAGTGTAGTACGAAGTTGTTTCATGGACTTCGGAGGTGGCAGGTTCACAATAATAGCTATCTTCACAGGATCCATCATCAATCCTTGCTTACATATAATGTGTCCAAGCAGAATTCCAAATGGTGCACAAAAGATGCACTTTTTCAAGTTCAAGGAGATCTGGTGCTGTCTACACTTATCCAACATAATTCTTAAACTAGTTATATGGTCTTTTACTAGCCCAAAGATAGTCCAATCATCAAAATAAACTTTGAGGAATTTATGTATGAATTCCTTAAATGCAGAGATGACTACTCTAGAAAACATAGCAGGGGCATTCTTCAACCCAAAGGGCATAACTATATACTGAAAGGATCCCATTTCTGTAGCAAAGGTAGTCTTATGTCGATCCTCTGGAGTAATTCTAATCTGATGGTAACCTGAAAATCCATAAGTAAAAGAGTATACTTCTTGACCCCCAACATTGTCTAGCACTTCATCTGTAAAGGGGGTGGGGAAAGGATCATGGAGACAAGCATCCTTCAGCTTCCTTAGATCAACACAGATTCGGATCTCTCCCTTAGTCTTCTTCTCTTGCACCACCATAGGACTGACCCACTCGGATTCTTCAACAGGCTCAATAATTCCTGCAGCAAGCATCTTATCCAGCTCCATCCTAACTTTTTCCTTATACTTAGGGTTCAACCGATAAGGGCGCTGTTTCACAGGCTTCGCATCAGGTTTCAACGGGATCTTTATCACACCGATATCACCAAGGATACCTTTCGTCTCTGAGAACTTCGTCAGAAATAGGTCCTGATATTCATGGAGAAGTTCGGTCACCTTGCTTACCATCTCTTCATTCCAATAATCTCCAATGGTAGCATACTTAGGCTGTTCTTCTGATCCAATGTTGACAGTCCGTGTCTTCAGGGGCTGAGTCACTTCCGATGCTTCGATTGTTGGACCATGTACTTCGCAGTGTCCTTCTGACTCAGGAATATCAATGTTGCGCGGATCATCATCCTCGTCAATTGCGAGGTTATAACATTCTACTGCATGAGCTTCTTGTGTTTTCCAGTCAGGTCAGTATTCTACTACTTCTTGATCATCAAATACCTTAGTATGGATCAACCTGATAGCTGCATCTAAAGCTGGCCAAAATTCATTAGTGGAAAAGGTAAGCACAAAACTGTCAACAAGAGAATCCCAACTTACAGTATCCTGGCGAATCCCAGCCTCCGCGTACCAGTTCCTTGCTATCGGTGCCAGAGTATGCATGAATTTATGTACCCATTCCTCCTGAGGTACATACTTCCATGCTTCATAGCACTGTGCCATGTGTGCCTGGGGGCTAGACGTTCCATCAAACCTGCTTCACACCCCCTGGGGCTAGTCCATAAATCTCAAGCAAAGGAGCTTCTGACAGGCTTCCCAACTAGGAATCTTCGTCTTATGGCCATTCCACCATCTGGCTGTTGTGGCTCTGAATACTGAATCCAGAGTCTCCATTTTCTGTGAGTCTGGTATCTGTTCTAAGAATTGTGCAATAAACTGTTCTGGATCTGACAAGCCATCATAAATAGGTAGGACGCTTACCTGCACGCCAAGCCATCTAAGAGACTTGGTAATTCGGGCACATCTATGTCCGTGTAGCTCATACAGTCTATTCTGCCAGTTCTCTAAACCATCATCTGAGTCCGTCATACAGGAGTTGTCACACTACCAGTCCATGATACCTTCGGCAGTGGGATCAACATAATCTTCTTCCTTAGCTGTGATGTTATAAATGTGCTCCAGATCATCCCGATCTTCGTCTCTAAGGGGTTCTGTGTACCTTTCTCCTTGCGAGGGGTCCAGTGGTACTATGACTCTCAAATCTTTCCCTTCGAAGGTCATCTATCTCTTCTTAAGGTTAATGACTACAACATTTTCCAGTGCCCATTCAATTCCTAACAGGGCTGGATAGGGATAACTGTCATCAATGATCTCAATAACTTCAAAATCCACTAAAGTACTGACCCCATCAATATCTATTGGAACACTAAGGAATCTCCCTAGGGGCACAATCCTTTGCTGATTGGCTAACCTCAACTGTATAGGGGACCAGGCAAGGGCAGGTTTCCCCATTTGCTCCCAGGTTTGCTTGGTTAGGACATTGACTTCTGATCCTAGATCCAGAATGACATCAGTCATATCATACTCCCCTATATGAGCATTCAATCTCATTTCCCTACCAGTTCTTCGAACACGATTAACAGTTTTCTCCTTATCAACTCTACTCTGAGGTTCACAGAAAGCAAGAACTTTTTGCAACTCCTTTAAAGCATTCTGATTCCTTAAGAGTTTCATACAACTTTGTAAAAAGGAGGATAGTGTACTTACTTTATCCGTTGAAGCTTCTTGCGGCTGCGACTCCTGCTGATGTGGTTGCGCAGGGGCTACTGATGTGCTAGGGTCAACAAAATATTTCTTGGATTCCATGAATGTATCTTTTTCTCTTTCAATATCAAATGCTGGGATTTTCGCGGGGGCCTTACGAACCCAAGCCTCGTCAGGCTATTTCTCCGTATTCTGTATGTGCGTCTTAGCTCCACTCCGTGTAACAACATTAATGGCTATGGTAGGTCTTGGCTCAACGGAAATCATCTGGATATTCTAAGTAGGGGCACTGCTTCTTTCCTGAATATTAGCTATCAGCTATGGGCACTGCTCGATCACATGATCTACTGCTCGGCAATATCGACATGTCGTAGTTGGGTTTCGACAGTCTCTGGCTAGATGCCCAGCTTGGTTACAGTTGTAACACACAACCTGGCCTCTGCCTCTGCCTGCCATACCACCATGACCCCGACCTCCAAAAGCACCTCTACTAGGTGCACCATCATGGTAACCATAGCCATCATTTCTCTATCCCTCATTCTGTACTCGATAGGCGTCACAGGTGCATTCTCTCATGAGGTCATAACTGCGACACTCATCTTCATTATGTCCTACAGACTTACAGAATTTACAATAGGGGTTCTTAGGTCCTTGTCCATACCTTTGTAGTAGATAGCAGTCCTCAGGTCGATGCTAACCTGTTGTTCTACAGAGCTCGCAATATAGAACTTGCAGTGGAAATGGGTTTGGCACACTAGTATTCAGGTAATTTCTTACCATAGGAGACCATTCCTTGTCGTGACCTTCTGTCCGACATTGGGTACACCAAACCTCTTCGTGACCAGTTTTTCCTGTCTTCATATCGCGGAGCTCCAGGGCCATGGTTGCCAACTGCGCTTGGATTTGAGCGATACCATAATTATCTCCGACAGGGGCAGCCTCGAGCTTCATCATGATTTCCAAAGCCTCCTGCTGGTCAGCAACCTTCTGTTGCATGAGTGGAGTTTTGATATGTGGTAACAATGCTGCAATAAACCATTCATTGTGCTGCGCAGGTCCAATGGTGAAACTAACTTGGTCTAGTATAACTTTGAACCTCTGAACAAAGTCCCACACTGATTCGCCGCGCTGCTGCTGAATCTCTTTCAATTCAGTGATACACTGCAACTCTGATTTGGGATTCTTAAACTCTTTGATTATTGCTGCTTTAATATCATCTAAAGCAGGACTCTGGGTATTGGAGAATTTCATGAACCAGGTCAATGCCCGGTCCCTGAAAGAAGTAACGAGCTACGCGCTTCATATAGCTGGGTCTGTAATGTTCTTAGCATTCCACACTGCTTCACATAAAAACCAGAACTGTTCTGGATCCTCTGATCCAGTTCCTTTGAACACAAGGAGCTTAATATCCTCAGTCAGGTCAGCCATAGTAGATCTAGGGGGGTTTGGAGGGGGGCGGGAAGTAGGCAGGGGGGAACTTACTGGGGTAGACTGACCTGCGACAGGAATACTCGTACTAGGGTAATCTTTAGTCTGCGACGGATTCTCAGGGATAACAGGTCTGCGCTGTGGAGTTACTGGAGGGTTTCCAACAGAAGGGGTTTCTTCGGGCTCCGAGGCGGCTGGGATGATAAGGGTAGACTCGGTATCCTGACCTATGGTATAGGACTCAAAATTTCTCTTGTACCTTTTTCCACTTCGCAGCAAACCACTTTGCTCATCGAAGGTGTTTTCACTTGCAAACATAGATTAGTATTACAAAATCTAGCAGTCTGATTCAATAAGCAATAATCCTTTTTCAGCTAATAGCATTTTAATTCTTAAACTAAATGAATTCAAAAACTTACCCCTTGGTCCTTTGAAAACCTGCCACTTGGATTCACTAAAGGAAGTACTCGTGTCGATGGTGAACTCCGTCACAAATGCCTCAATGGTTCGCGTCATCCAGAAATGAACAGCTCGAGATATCTCGTTGTTCACCCTTTTCAATATATTAATTCTCGTGGGGGTCCAAGCAGGAAACTGACCTTTGCGAAAGTTCGTCCTTCTCTCGGCCAACCTGGATAGCCACTGGTGCAACTCTATGTGGATCGTACCAAAAAAAATCTCATAAACATCAGCAAAAACATACCTTTGTAAAAATTCGTTTGCACTACGACGCGGATCTTTGTTCTCTTGCGCAGCAAATGTCAGATAAGTCTCATCAAGCCAATCATCGATTTTCTTCATAGAGGGTCTCCAAAACATAGCCCTCGAGGTACGACGTAAACCTCTCTTGAACAGATATTGAGTTCAACCGGCAACGGAACCAATCTGTTGGGCAATCGGGCAGACCCGGGTTTTATACCTTTCACTTCGCACCAACAAAAGACCCACAGTGTTGGCCCTTTCGGCAACAGCCTGTGAACAGGATGTAGTCTCACCCGAAACAGCTATGGGGTGCTGCAGAATCAGGTTTTTGCAAGCAAAAGAGGGATATTATTGTACCTTTAGCCTTTAATAACTTATAATCAATTAGCATAGTGCTTAAACATTCACATATATATCTTCACAGTTAGATAAACAACAGTGACTTTCTTAACCCTTACTGGGAATTCACAGCGAAGCTATTACTCAAGCATCGATCTTACTTATCAGATATATCTATATTTATCAATGCATAAAAGAACATAACAGAAATCACACAAGAACCAGAACACCAGATATAACGTGGTTCACCCTCAGTGTAGGGGCTACGTCCACAGAACTGTGTTTTATTCAACTTTTCCACAAAATCACAGTTTTGATCTGTGCACTCAGCTGCAGATCCCTTCAGTCCTTAAGCTGCGCACACAGCTGCAGGCGTCTGCGCACACAACTATAGATCTTCTTAATCTCTTACAAACCCTCTGCGCACCCAGCTGCAGAGGTCGTCCACACACACAACTGGTTTTTAACCTTCTCTTACAAAATAGCCTTAGCTTCGCCTTAATTCTTCTCACATCAAAAACCTAACCTTACTTCTTTACACAAGTGCTTATTTATACAGCGCACTATTACAAAACCATGGCCTTAAACCATGGGTACCCAAACCCTAAACCCTAGACTTAAACCATGGGTTTATTACAACAGAAGACTTTGACTCAACCCCGACACCCCTAAGACTATTTTGAACCGTAACTCCACTTACAACTCCTACAAACCCGCGGAGTTACCCACCTTAAGGACCGTTAGGGTGCGCGTCCCAACAACCATTTGTTTGGTAAGTCAGAGAGGATTGATGGAAATAGGTGTGGCCATGCTCATTCATCTTTGTACCCAAGTCTTCTCCATTCTTTTTTGCATGTCTTAATATGGTCTTCTGGATTGTGTCCTTGAGTGAATATGGTTATCTGAGCCTGTTTGGTTAAATTCTTTCCTCCAAACCTTTCGACAAAGTAAGTCGAAGCTGATGTCCAGGTCTGCAATCTTGTCTGATGGGTATCCCACCATCGAGCAACTTGGCCTATAAAAGTCTCTACTAGGATTTGAAGTCGACCATGTTCACCGATGTTTTTGGATACTTGCTCTATGTGCATGACTGGTGATTCTCTTTCTTTATATCTTGGTATTTTTGTAATGTTTACATCTGTTGGTTTTAGAGTAGGGTATTCCCTAACTTTTCTTTCAAATATTTTTGGGACAATGGACACTATGAAGCACTGTTGGGTAGACTTTTTCTGGACTTTTTGGATAGTCCAACACCCTCTTGCTTGTGTTTTGTAGTTCTCGACTTCCCAATCATATAATTATGCATTTGAATTATATCCGACTAATTCTTGGTTACCTAAATGAAGTTCTCCATAAATATTAGGTTCTATATAATCTACATTGTTTTGAATCTGATAGAGTTGTCGAATGTCGACTTCTTCATCGATAGGTTCAATCCAAGGTTCTGCTTGAGCTAGATGAATAGGCACAATGACCTTTTGTCCATTTCCTTTTAATTTTATTCTTTCCTTGTCTAGAGATATCGACACTTTCATCTTTCTACCCCATGGTCGACCTACTAACGCTGGGAAGGAACTGGATCCTTCCTTAGGGTCAATAATTTCAAAGTCGACTTTGGTCGATATTCCTTTTATTGTGGTGTCGACATTTTTCCATACTCTAATAGGTTCAATTAGGCCTTGGTTGGCTAATTTTAGGTATATACCTGACTCATACAGTCGAGTTCTTCCCAGTTGTTCCCAAGTATCACGAGTCATGATGTTTACTTGTGATCCAAAGTCGAGCACAACTTGTCGAACATGGTGCCCTTCGATTTCGAGGTCGACAAGTGGGTCGACATCACTTTTGTCTTTTTTATTTAAGCTGTAGATATTCTTTGTTTGTTTTTCAATATTTTTATGTTTTATTTCATATAGCAAGTCAATGAACTGAGATACTGAGTTATCTTTTTGTACTAGCTACAATAATTCTTTTATTGTATTATGTCAATTGTCATTAGTCTCTTCTTGTCATGCAAATTCTTTGAATACATTTTTTGCCTCTTTATATATTTGTTTTTCTTTGATTGGATTAGGACAGACATTTTTTTCTTTTATTCTACTTATTTGTGGGTTATCACTTCCTGTTTTTGTTTCTTGTTGGGTTACAATGTGCAAATTCTTTGTATTTATTACATCATGTTTTTTCACACACGACAAGACATTAACATTTTTCTTTTTATTGATATTTTCCAGCATGGTAGGGCAATCCCCTAAGGAGTGATCCCCTACTCCACAACTAGTACAAAATTTGAGGTCAGTTCTGTCTTTATATGGACAGTCTGCATACTGATGTCCCTCCTTATAGCATGTAAAGCATTGGATGGGTCGACGTGGTTGGTTGTCTCAATTTCCAGATAATCAACCTCGACCTCCATAGCCTCCACGTCGATTGTCATACCGGTGCTCGTATCTTCGACCTTCGTATCATTGGTTGTTCTGATCTTTTGATGTGTTGTTTTGCTCATTATTTTGTGCAACTGCATTGGTCTGATAGACTGCATGATAATTCTGTCGGTTCTTTAGGTTCATATGGCAGTCGCGTGTGTTATGATTTTTAGTTTCGCAGATTGCACACCAAGATGCCTTGCCATTCTTCATTTTGAATGGGTAATATTTTTTCGAGTGGTCTCCATTCTCTTGGAAAATGTCGCAAAAACATTTGGTCTACACGAATCAAACATCCTATCGATTGTATTCCTGTCGACAGTTGTCTTTGGAGTGTCCGACCGTCGAGCACTTTGTGCACTAGATATTCTGATTTTTGAGGTTTAATTATTTTAGAGACTTCTGTACACTCTCGAGCTATTCTTCTATTTTGTGATCGGTGGAGTATGCTGGCATGTCCTCATCCATTTTGTCTTGGAGAGCTTTTGTAAGCGCATCTTTGTAAGTCTTGAATGTCTCCAGACTTATATGTCGGTGAATTTTTTGTGATAAACCTGCAAGAAACCACTGGATTAATAATTGTTCATCAATAACATAGTCCAATTGGCTAAGAAGGTCTTTCCACCGTTTATCGTAATCGCGGACAGTTTCTCCTGGATTCTGCGATGTTGTTTTTAGTTTCTTTGCTTCCAGATGTTTTGCATTGAGAGTTTTGAAAAATGATAGAAATTCCACTTTGATCTCAGCTTTGGTTGCTCGGGGTTGTTGTTCAAAAAAGGTCATGTACCAAGTTAATTCCATTTTCCTTAATGCACCAGTGAACTGCGCCATCTTCCTATCTTCATCCGTAATTTGGTTAGCCTCCCAAGTCGACTCATAGACAAACTAGTGTTGTCTGGGGTCCTCATCCCCCTCATATAGAGGAATGTGCGTTGACTCATGCCCCATGTCGGAGTCACTGTCACTGCTTTCAGGAGGTGGCAGAGGTGGTGGTGGAGGTGGGGGTAGTGGGGTTATTGGTTTATTTATCTCTGTGGAACTATCGTCGACGAAACTTTCGTCTCCATCATTTCTTTTTGTCATTTCATCTTCGACCAACAGTTGGTTAATTTCAACTTCTTCTGTTGATGTCCAACTGCAGTTACCTATCCGTAGTTCTAAATTTTTTGTGTCCTCCAAAGCTGTATTTAGCAGGGGGGGTGCTCCTTCATGTGTCAGTAAAAGTAAGTGGATACTTCGGTTGGAGGGTACCGCTTGAAAGGTAACCCAATTTACTTCTTCTAGTTGACGGATAATGAGGTGTCTTCTAGTGTATGTCTCGTCATCTAGTCAGCTCCATATACCAAAGTCACCAGCTCCTAGTTGGAGGTCCTCTTCGATAATAGTTTGTATCTAGGTACACAGATTCAATGGAGATAGAGTTGTTCCTTCTTGGGGAGCTTCTAATTGGAGAGCTTCTAGCTGCTCTATCCACAATTCTTCTTCCGTAGGGGATGCCTCTTCTTCCACGCCTTCTTCTTGTCAGTCATGACTCGACTCAGGCGGATCTCTTTCCTGGTCAGTCGCCCTAGTACTCATTCCTCTCTGCAGCGCTAAGGTTCTTTCTCTTTTTTCTTCCCTCCTTTGTTGTCTCTCTTCCCTCTCTATTTTCTAAATGTTCGACATACCTTTGTGTGATACTATCTTCTTGATTTCCCTTTTGGTCAACTTCTCATTACTAGTGAATGATATCTGCTTCTAGTCGACTAGAATCCACTCCACTTTATCCCAACATATGACCAGCTACCCCCCATAGCCTACTCGATGCTTTAGAAAGCCCAGATAGTTTGGTCTACTTGCTTAGGAAGTATTCCCACTCCCTTTTGGCAATGAATTTTTCCCACCTCTTTTTCTTTTCTATACAGTTAGGGTTTAATGGAGGTTCATGAAGTGATGGATGAGGTTCGACAATATGACCCACTCCCTTCTCGATCAGGAACTTAAAGAGCAAGGTCGGTAAGGAAAATAGAAATTGATCAGTGAGGTCTGTGTAAAAATTTTCCTTGATGGTTTCCACCAAAGTTCTATCTTCTACTACTTGCTCCTCATAGAAGTTGTCAGTGATTTTTTTGAACCACTACGACAAGTTTGTTCTTCCCCTTCGAATCAGTTTTTCTAGCAACTATTGATCTTTATTTCCTTCTGACTTTTTCATCCAGGATTTTCTTCAAAAGTTGGGGCACTGATTCTACAAAATTCTCATGTGTTTCTGTAAAGAATCTTTCTTTTGCTTGTGCGATCATCAATATGTACCTTTGTGCATAGTTCTACAAATAATTTTCTACTTTAAGCTCCCACCAGTCCTTAATTTCTTGTTCTAGTATCATCTCCTTGCATACATCTCAGACATGTACTACCGGCAATGAAACCAATGTTGTAATCTCACAGATCACATAAGGTTACCAATAATACATACCAAAACATACATACATAACAGAGACAAGAGATAAAAACAAGTAGATGAATTAACAGATTATACTAACATGAGTGGGTCCATACAATACAGAGAACTGAACCAAGTTCTCATCTGGCTCAACAGCCTAATATATATGATTACAAAATAGTTACAAAATAACTATCTGTTGGTTCGGTGAACCGAAACGACCTTAGGTGGCCGACCTAATCTCTAGTTTAGTCTGCCGATCGACTTAGTCGGCTGATCGACTAAGTCATCTATCGTTCAAGTCAGCTTACCGACTTGCTCCTCCAACAAGGATCATTGAAATACACACAAGCAAAACACAAAAGAAATACACAAAGATTTTATCCTGGGAAACCACAAGGGAGAAAACACAACAACTTCTTCTATATAGATTCGTCACTTACTACAATGTCAGACCAAGATAGAAAACCCAAAAATAAGATTTCTTCCATAACTTCTTATTCTTATTCACCAGTGAACTTGTTTTTATCACTCTATGACTAAACTTGCTTGCTCTTGCTCTATGTCCAAATGTGGGACAATGCATCTCTATTTATATTCTTTAGTTGGGTGACCTTTTTCTCCAACAACGCCAACTCCTAGACCTTAGTAGGTTGACTTCTCTTGCGAGATACCAAAAATGCACTTTACATTATTCTCTTGGGGACTATTTCCCCGAATTACAATAGAGGTTTTACCTCGACTTTTAGATGAAAAATTAGATTAATGACATCTCCAATCAGAGGGAAAAACATCCCCTAAAGGAGGTACAATAAAAGTATAATAATAATAATAATAATAATAATAATAATAATAATAATAATAATAATAATACAATGAAGAATATCTTCCGAAGTTACTTTCTTAAAAACATTGTCATCCTTTGTTCACCCTTAGCAAGTTGCATAAGGTTTTTTTCTATAAGCATTGAAAAGCTCGGTCAAGGTGTGAACACGGTTGTGATGGAGTGGGAGTGGAAATGGTAAACTCCAGAATTTTAGGAAATTTGTGGGGAAATAATAAATGTATTTAGTAAGTTAGTTAGAAAGGTTGTCCACTTATGAGTAGTGGGTGCGAGATGTAAATTCGACAAGTAGATCCTATAAAAATGTAAAGGGTTGGGCGTAAGAGGGGTCATAAGAGAAGATATATTTGGTCGACGTCAATTTTTGGAAAAAGTCTGTAATACTATATATTGTAGTAAGAAGAATGAATAAGAGTTGTGAAGGTAATATACTATCGATCTACAAGTTGTGTGCATGGATGTAATGTAATGGATTTTTTAGATATATGTTTGTAGGCTATGTGCATAGACCAAAGCGTTCGAGACACAACTAATGCCAAATGAAGAGCTATTTTGTGGTTTTCTCCCGTATGGGTTTCCACATTAAATTCTCTGTATCAAAGAGTATATGCTCATTTTCATGTGATGATTTATGATTTGCAGTGATTGATAATATGTTTGTTTCTTGAATAAGTATATGAAATGATAATGCTTTGGATGAGTTGGTGAATATGATTAAGAATTTATCGAGTTGCAATATGTTGTTGTTTAGTTGTATGTTGATGATGATTTACATGTTAGTGTTGTTGGGTGGTTTGTTGGTTATTGGCATGAAAAGGTCTCATTCTATAATTGAAGAATATTGGTTCCTGCAGTCCCTATAGGTATCACAGGTGAGACTTCAGTTGCGTTGCAAGTGTTTCCATCAGGGTTATGCCCTTTCGAGGTGGTACCTTGGGTTTTGTTGGTTGGGCTAGGAGATTGAACCTAGCCCTAGTCAACTCAATATAGCAAATAGTTCCATTTTTGGAACCGGGATCATCGTGAAGGGATATGTTTTGAAATCCGATGAAGCTTGAGATTCAATATTGGTTCAACCAAAAATCTCAAGAATTTGCACGAGAAGAAAGTAAGGGGTCATGACTGACTCTAGGGGAATGGTTAGGAAGGTATGTTTACTCATATATTCATAAAATTTTATTTAGTGAATTCCATGTTAATGAATCGTTGTCAAGGCTAGCACTTCATAATAAAAAAATTCAAGGTGGAGAACCTAGGGTTTGTACTCCTCAACTGATTCGATGATTAGAGAGTGTTAGTAATCCCATATCCAGGGTTGTCGACTTCTGGGTTGCCAAATTTTTGAAGGGTATGTTATTGAGATCATTTTGAATACTATTAAGTCATATAGTGAAGGTGAGAGAGAATTTTTTTGAGGTCCCAGAGGAAGATACTTGAAATCCTTAAAACTATGGATTAAAATGCTAGTATGTGAAAACAAAATATTGAGGATGGAATCTGGCAAGTAAATATTTGTGCACAGAGGATGTGTGTAATGATGGGAAGAAGTCCTAGAAAATATGTGAAGAGTAAGTTGAGATGCTCCCAGCTGGTAGTGATACTGATGAAGAGGGTGGATTCCTAACGAGTGGGAGAATATTCTGGTCAAATAAAAGGAGAAGAACTATGACAGGGAAAGGAAGTTGCAATTCAACCGAAAGACGGGACTAAAAGTTGGTGCCGCAGCTTGATGAAGAGTATTATGACGAGGATGAGAAGTATTGAATAATTTTTGAAGACGAGGAAGAGGCACCAGATCCGTACCATGCCCAAGGATACAACATACATACAAGTCTGCATACATATCCGGTATCAGAGGTAACACCTAAGAGTGTTTAAAAGTGATTTCTGTCAAATCAGAGTAATAGTAATATTCAAGATAGTGGTAAAAAATTTCCCACTATCGGTCCATCTAATTTGGGTTCATTAGTACCCCAAAGGCATAAAATGGCTAGGGACAACATGAAGTTGCTTATCTTTAATGGGAATGGGTTGGAAGATGCTAAGAAACATTGGTTTTGGTGGGTGTAGGGGGAATTTCTCCCCTACGTGCAAAAGCACCTACCCTAGATCATCTAGTTCATAGGGTAGAGTTCAACAATAATAACAAGAAACAAGAATAACAATATTTTTTTAGATTGTCAAACACATCAAACTAACTGCTAAACATAAAAACATTCATAACTTATTTCTAAAATGTGGGCCACCGTAGTCGTCCGAGGAAATGGTCCCGGGGCTCCACGGTTTGGTTCTCCAATATCTTCCACAAAATGGTTGTCAAACGGGGAATGGATCCAGATGGGTACGGAGTAAACTCAACATACACTGTGGGAATGACGTGGCCAAATAATGGCAAATGGTTGCAAGAATGTAAGGATGTAAGAATTCAGAAATGGAAAAAAGTGTTTTAGGGGAGACCTTCACAATGTATTTATAGGATGATCCAAGGTTTTTTTACACAAAGTATTTTATTGTCCATCGTATTTATCTATGGTTTTTTACTCATTCTCATTTTTAGGGTTTTTTGGTCCCTTTTGGAGAGAGTGGGTATAAATAACAATCAATGGTCAACTTCCCTTCATTTATGGGGAAGGAATAATAATGTTTTGGGCCATATTTGGTGGAATTTTAGTTGTGAAGGTCAAAATGGAGGAAATAATGATGGGAATATGATGTATGACCATGGTTTAGACCATGGATACCTAGGTGGACAATTTTTTGGTCTTAACAGTGTGAATCTTCTTGGACTATGCGACAGGTCTAGGATGACGCAATAAAGAGAGCTCAGATGATCACGACCTTTAGGGATCACACCCTTGATCAATATATGAAATTTTTTGTGGTTCATGATAGAAATATTGAGAAGTCATAAGATCATATTTGAACTGGGTTTATAGATGAATTTAAGAAACGCAAATATGAGTTGCAGTGTATCATAGAGTTGAAGGAAATCAACTAGATGTCTGGTGAGTCTATCTGAGATTTCGACCAGAGATTCAATACCTTGATGGCTAAGGTAAGATTCCAAATTCCTGATGTCCAACATAAAGAGTGGTTAATTGTTGCACTATTACTCCATATTTGTGATCCCCTAATGCAATAGAAGATAGTGTCCCAGATAGAAGCTCTAGAGCTTTCCATAAAACTAGAAGCTTCATAGATCAGGGAAATTGGCGCGGGAATGGTGCAAATTTAGTCGCAATTAGCTAAAATTTCATTGCAAATATAGGATATCAAGAATGGAAATGAAATTTGTGAATAATTGTGGTGTACAAGATGAAAAATTTAAGGCCATCATAAGCATTCATGTCCAGACTTCCTAAACTACCTTGCTTCTCATGCACCAAATCCGTTAAGTTCACAAGGGATGCCATGGTGTCGAGTCTATGAAAAAAGAGGGCATCGCTTAGAAGAATGTATGTATTTACAGAATATAGTAAGCACACCTACTAGTATTTATTATAAATTTTGTCAATATGCCTACATTACATCCACGGGACAACCTGCTTGTTCCACACTGTGGATATCATCCGAGGAGCATACATGACATCGTCCATATGGAGAGAATCTCATGTCCATATGTCATGTCCACCATACAACCTACATCTCCCACTCAATCTGTATAGCCCAAGAACATTTGTGTCTTCTAGCCAGTGGATACAACCCACATGTATTACGTCTCTCTCTCAGTCAACCTATGTCTTCCACATAGTGGGTACATCCCAAGAACATATATGTCTCCCACCCAGTGGGTACAACCCATATGTATTATTACTCTCTCAATAAACCTACAACTTCGTTTATGGAGATACATCCCATGAGCGTACTTTCGAACCACTTGTGTCTTTGTCCATGTAGATATAGACTAAGATCATCTAAGATGCTTTATGATGACTCTCTCTTGGTTAACCTGCATCTTCATACAAGGAGCATCCTTTTGGACCACCTATGTCTTCGTCCATGTAGATACAAATCAGGTGCATCCTAGATTATTTATGACCCATGGACCACCAATGTCTTTGTACATGGAGATACATCCCAGGAGCATCATAGATGCATTATGTCCTTTTAGACCAGCCACGTCTTTGTCGATCTAGATAACACCAAGCTTCTCTGTGAATCACTCAAACTGTACTCTCAATAATGGATTGGTCAACACATCATCTATTTACTTGTCTGTCGTCACATACTAGAGCTTCATTTCTCCTCTCTGCACCATATCTCAAATATAGTGATATCGGATCTCAATGTGCTTCAACTTGTCATGGAACTAGGTTCTCAGACAACTTCACACAACTCTCTTTTTCACAGTACACACAAGTAATCTCTAACTCAACATCAAACAATCTTGCAAGTAACTTTTGAAGCTACACTGTCTCACAACTTGTTGAACAAGCTGCAATATACTCTGCCTTGACTATACTTATTGCTATGCTCATATTCTTCTTGTTGCACAAAGAAATCATTCCAGACCTCAAGTTGAAGCATCACCTTGAAGTGCTATTCCTATATTTATAACTACCATCCCAATTAGAGTCAACATATCCCTATAGGCAGATCCTATAAACTCTCGTAAATCTGAGGTTATACTCAATTGTACCCTTTACGTACCTCAGCACATGTTTTTCCGAAACCATGTGAACATGTCTCGGCTCCACTATTTATTGTCACAAAGTGTTCTCTGCAAAGCATATATCTAGCCTCATGCTCATCAAGTACAGAAACAAACTGATCATCTTCATGTATACTATGGCATCAACTTTCTCTGAAGTAGGATCATACAACTTCAAGTTTGATGCCATTAGTGTAGCTATATCCTTGTAATCCTACGTCTCGAACCACTACAAGCTATTGGCCGCATATTTTCCTTGGATAAGGAAAATGTCCTCTAGATTCTACCACACCTCTAATCCCAAGAATCGTTTCAATATTCTTGAACTCTAAGATCTATTGTGGTAATTCCCTCTAAAGTGGAGCACCATCCTCCCTCTACATATCGGGATATTCTTCAGTCGAGTGACAAATAGCCTCCTCTACTATTGATATTCTACGTATCCATATAAGTCATCTCTCAAGGTCACTAGATACCATGATGCCCCATCTCAAACTTTGTTGAAAGTTCCTCTTACACCCATATATGAGCCTCTCACCCTCTGTAGGATTCCATAATCAATCTTGTAGCAATGGTTGACATCTCCATCACTCTAGGTGATCCTCAAGCTCCTTATGTAACTCTATGTGTTATCACATGGGTGCATTCTGAGCCTATACAAAGCCTTCTACGCATGTTAATATTGTATATCCACTTGGAAGAAACTAAAAAATTCACTTCAGGTCTTAGAACCTCATCACAAACATCATTCTTCATGATCTACTGGTACCCTTCCATTCTTTCTTCTCCATTGCTTCTTCATAGTTGGAAAGATTTTCAACAATGATGTCACACAATGGTGCCACATAATTTGGAGTGTGCCTAAGGAATCTTACTTTCTTTGGAAGTCACGTCAAGAGCACCATAATTTTATTCATCTTGGATTATCTCTTCTTCCCAAGTTGGTCTTCTCTTGTATGTGTTCACCTCTCGAGGTGCATATACTGCTCTTTGTGGCTAAGTCATATCATGATTCTCATAATATTCCGAAGCTCTTTCTTCTATAAATGTGCCTCTAACTCTGGGAGCTTTAAGTTACTCTTCATGTACTTTGCTGTAGTGAATATTCTTTGAGTGTTATGAGTAAATTGCCGTCACTTGTTCTTTGGAACAATGCTATCCTTCTTTTCATGTAGGTGATTATACACAATATTTCCTACAAGTCAAATTCAGTTGCATTATTAGAAACATTTCATAATTTTTCAAAACATATTGATAATGACAAATTTCTAATGCATAAAGACATATGTCACATATTCATATGATTATCAATGCTACAACACTCATCCATATCCCGTACACATATGGTAACTTTCTACATTCCTTCCATCTCTACCATAACATTATTAAGAGTGTGCACTATTCCCAACATATCAACAAAGAGGTTTCATTCTAGATAAGTAGAAATGGAATGTTGTACAACACCATAGGCTACTTACCCATCACATGCAAGTTAGTAGTATATTGTTCATAAATGCAAACACTTAAACATTCATAATGCATTTCCTAAATCTAGGATCACAACTAAACAATATAATTTAAGTAACTAGATAAACAGGAAATGACAATTTAAATACTTATCTTTGTTTGTTTGGTAGACTCCCTCTTAATCTCTATATTTCTTGCAATAATAACTGGATTCTATGATAGTGTGATTTTCTCCATCATATGATTCTGAGGGACCATATTTGTCTTAATCATGATCAGTAATGCTAAGAAAGTATTCTACATCATAGATCTAAGTGTCCCTTCTTCTTCATTGATCACATTTTCATCCCTTCTTATCCAATGTTGAGATGGATAAGAAGTTCTTTTTCATCATGGGTTGAATCCTTTTGGATCAAAGTACATATTGCTCATCACTTGAGGAATCCTCCCTTGTTCTCTTCTCAGCTGGTTCATAATATTCGATGGCATGAGTTGTTAGGGTTGACTGTCATCATCACCATAACTTCTTTTTTTTATATCAATCGAAATTATTCTTGTGTGCATTCCTCCATAGGTGGGATTCCTTCTAGAATGAATTCCTTGAATGGATGATTCCTATGATCCTGGGAGACCATTCAATGTAGTCGTCACCACTTTTTCTTCTTTGAAGTTGTCTCCAATAACTTCTAGTTATTCCTTGATCTAGGATACCTTTTCAAAGTAATATTGAAGGCTTTCTGACCTTTTCATCTTCATACCCTTGAGTTGAGTTCTCAAGGTGATATTTATGTTGATGTTCTTTCCTTCATACAAGCTAGTTAATGAATAGAACATCTTCTTGGGACTCTTAAAACTTGAAACATGTGGGATCAAATGGTGCTTGATGGAACTAACAATAATCCTCTTAGATTTGACCAGATCCTCTTGGATTTGACCTGGTTCTTCTTGTGCTTTGCTTTGTCTTCATCTCCCTCGGGATATGCAACTTATCCTTTGACATAGTATTCCAAGTCATGATCTTCTATATGAGAATCACTCTATACTTCCATGCCTCAAAGTTCTCAGCTCCTTCAAGCTTTTCCTCAAGCTTGGAACTATTTGTCATCATGATAAGAATGAGAACCTCAAATGGAAATAGAGAGAATAGAACTTACCAATGAGAGTGCTTCAACTGGATGCTTGATCCAAATCCCTTATGGAAAAATGATTCTAGTGGAAAAATGGTGGTGACTTGTACATTAGATTGGATAGAAATATGTGCCCCCTCAAGGCAAGCTGAGCAATATACTCCTTTTCCCAAAATTATGGACAGTAATGAAAAATATTTAATGCCCTAGTTTCTTTGATTTCTTCTGCAAAATTGTCCCATATTAATTCTAATTTATCTCCAAAATTTATGCTCCTAAAGGTCTAAAACTTCGTCCTGAGGTATCATGATATGTCTTCTTTACAAACCCATAGGTTAGACCATCATTGGATTCACCAAATGGAAAACATGCTAAGTTTCCCAAGGTGAACTATTTAAGGACTAATCATAGTCCAACGAACTTATATAGAATTCCATGTGTCATTGCTTCAACTTCAAGCTCTAAGAATTACATCATAGAAACTATAGTCCATTCCCTATTTGAAAAATCTTACAAACTTTGATTTGGATATTCCTTGCTCGAGATATATCAATTCTCCCTAGGTCACATGTTTAAGACTGTATTCAGGAAGAGACAGAAACACTATTTTGGAGGGATCATATCTCCTGAAGTATGGAGAATATGAGGGTGAAATTCGCATACAAGGTACATCAATATTTTGATTTCATCCTTCCAAATTTTAAACTCCTGATCCTTCTCCAAAAATGAGTTATAGAAAAAATTCCAAGATGACAAGTTATTTCCTTCTAGGATTTTCAAGCATGAAACTGTCACATCTCTTACAACTGAGGTTGTAGCATTATTTCTGCTGCAATGTGCCTTCTTTCAGGGTGGCTCTCATACCATGTTAGAGTTTGCAATTTAATTAAAATATATTATTTCTTTAATTTATTGTAATAGGATCACTGAAAGATATATAAGCATATCACAAAAGAAAAACACATATTTTATCCTGGGAAACCACAAGGGAGAAAACCCAACAAATTATTCTATATGGATTCGTCACTTAGTACAATGTCATATCGAGATAGAAAACCCAAAGATGAGACATCGTCCACAACTTCTTAGTCTTGTACAACAATGAACTTGCCTTTATCACTCTAGGAGCGAACTTTCTTGCTCTTGCTTTGTGTCCAAATGAGGGACGATGCCTCCCTATTTATACTCTTCAATTGGGTGACCTTTTGGTCCAACGGGGCCGACTTCTAGACCTTACTACGCCAAATTCTCTTGTGGGAGAACAAAAATAAACTTCACATTATTCTCTTGGGGACTATTTCCCCTAATTACAATGGAGGTTTTACCTCGAATTTTACATGACATCTCCAATCGAAGGGAAAACATCCCCTAAAGGAGGTACAATAAAAGTATAATAAAATATAATAATAATAATAATAATACAAATAATACACTTAAGAATATCTTCTGAAGTTACATTTTTAACAACATTGTCATCCTTTGTTCACCCTAAGTGAGTTGCATAAAGTCTTTGTCTATAAGCGCTGAGAATCCTGGTCGACGTGTGAACAGGGTTGCCACATAGCAGGAGCGGAAATGGCCAGCTCCGTAATTTTGGGCAATTTTGGGGGAAATAATAAATGTATTCAGTAAGTTAGTTAGAAAGGTTGTCCAGTTATGGGTAGTGGGCGCGGGATGTAAAATAGGCAAGTAGAGCCTATAAAAATGTGAAGGGTTGGATGTAAGAGGGCTCAGAAGAGAAGATAGAGATGGTCAAGTTCAAGTTTCAGAAAAAGTATGTAATATTGTATATTGTAGTAAGAAGAATGAATAAGAGTTTTGAAGGTAATATATTTTCGATCTACAAGTTGCGTGCACATATGTAATGTAATGGGTTTTTTATAGATAACTCTACAGGATGTGTGCGCATACTAAAGTGTTTGAGACACGAATCATTCCAAATGAAGAGCTCTTTTGTGGTTTTCTCCCATATGGGTTTCCACGTTAAATTATATGTATCAAATGGTGTATGCTCATTTTCATGTGATGATTTTTTATTTATTGCGACTAATAATATGTTTGTTTCTTGAATGAGTAAATGAAATGATAATGATTTGAATGAGTTGGTGAATATGATTAAGATTGTATCAAGTTGCAATATGTTGTTATTTATTTGTATGTCGATGATGATTTACCTGTATGCATTGTTGGGCGGCCTATCTGGTATTGGAATGAAAATATATCCTTCTATAATTGTGGAATACTAATTCTTGGAGTCCCTATAGGTATCTCGGGTGAGACTTCATTTGTGTTTGTTAGGAACCCATGTCAACCCTTCTCTTTACCGTGTTAGTATATTGTTGTTGGACGCATATGCTTTGTAAGTCGTCCCATAGTAATTGTTGATCCATAGTTTGTGTTATTGTTGTTGGGCGCATATGCTTTGTAAGCCGCCTATAGTATTTGTTGATCCATAGTTTATATTGGCCCATGGTTTTGACCCATAGTATTGGTGCCTATTTTTAGTATATAAGTGTGTGTTGAGGCCAAGGAAAGCACCGTGAAGTTATTTTGTATTGAGCTTGCTCGAAGGAGGTTTCCCCCTCGAAGTGGCCTATGATTAATATAAAAGTGATTTTGAGTTCTGCTGCTATATCGTGTATTTGATTACTTGTTTGCTGCAGGGTCCTCACATCTGGTATCAGAGCGCTTTCTTGGGCTCGTTGGGTGAAATTTCTGCCCAAATTTTTTTTTCGCTTCTGTTGTAAGTTCGGATCTGGGAATAATCTGTATCCGCTTAACTATGGGAAGTACTTGGGCATAAGCCCTAAAACTCATTGTGAGGAGTACCACAGGAACCCCAAAGTAGCTGGCCCATTGAGAGGACCTGCCAGCAAAAAGGGCAACGACCCCTACCTGATTGACTAGTTCCCACCCGTGAGGTAAACCAAGAGCTATCGTTTGTGTCCAAGCGATTATCAGTTTTACCTGAGCCATGGAGTGAGGGGCACTTCCCCAATACGCAAGCCGTCAGATAGCATTGGTGGCTGAGTAAATCCCTTGAACCGATAGGAAGCCACACATACCTGGGGTCCATATCTATTTTCAGTTGCACAATCACAGATTTCCTCTGTCCAGAACTGTTGCCGGTCAGTTCTGCACCGTTGCATATCCATTTGTTGCTGATCACTTCCACCCCGTTGCAGATTCCACTGTTTTCGATCACTTTCGCGCCGTTGCAGATCCCTTCCTGAACCAAAAAAAGAGTATAAAATTCTGTTTTTCGGCCATATCTCCTTGGTTTCAACTCTGTTTTCTCTAAAACTTCACTAACACCTCTGCAATTCCATTCTGCATATTTCATTCCTGAAGACCTTATCCCAAATTCCACTTCCCAAAACTCGAAATCCTACATTTGTCTATTTTTAGGGTTTGTGATAACTCCTTCGATTTTCACCCAAACGCCTTCAAATTTTGCCACCGTATTCCTTTCCTCATTTTGCTTCTTTGTCCCTCTCTACCAAATTTTCTCATTCTTTCACCCCACTCCTAAAATCCCCATTTTTTGCTTCCTTGTCCTTTCGACAGTGTCCAAAACTTACTCAAACGCAAATTACCCTTCCGATTTTTTCCCAAATCCATATTTTCCTCTACTGAAACAGTTTCTGTTTTTGTTTTTCTACCCACTCCCCCCCCCCAAAAAAAAAAAAAAAACTCCTGGTTATGGTTGTCACCTGCACAGGAGCAAAAACCATGGAGGAAACACTTGCAGCCATTCAAGCCAAAATCCAAGAACTGGATGAAAAATTTTTCGGTCTCCATCTTGAGCATTCAGCTATGAACACCAGACGACAGTCCGAGTCTTCATCAAACAATGGGTTCTCTTCTTCCAGCAATTTTCGCGGTCCGAAGATATATTTTCCTCGCTTCAATGGTACTAATCCGACTGGATGGATCTATCGTGCAGAACAGTATTTCAGTCTTCATAATACTTTTGATGTCCACCAAGTTCCACTTGCCTCCTTTCATTTGGAACAGGAATCTCTTCAATGGTATCGTTGGTACATCAAGGCTCATGAAGAACCAAAATGCCCTGATTTTTTCTAGCTCCTTTTGCAATGATTTGGTCCTAGTGCTTTTGATGACTTCACAGGAGCTCTCACTAAACTTCGCCAAATTGGCACTGTGAAAGAGTATCAAACTAAATTTGAGAAACTAGCTAATCACATTGAAGGATTACCTGATGACTTCTACCGGAGTTGTTTTATCAGTGGTCTAAAGGATGCAATTCACTTTGAGGTCAAAATGTTCAATCCCAACACAATGATGGAAGCCCTGGGGTTGGCTAAGTTGGCAGAAGAAAAGATGGCAGCCCAACAGTGCTCCAAATCCTCTTTTGTTCCCTTCTGAAATATGGGTTCTCAATGACCTCCCATTCTGCCAGCTCCTCGCTCACCTCCAATCAAGCATTTGTCTGAAACAGAGATGCAGGCACGCAGAGAAAAAGGGCTTTGTTATAATTGTGATGAGAAATCCAGTCGGGGACATCGATGTGTTCAACAAAAGCTCTATCTCTTGGATGTGGATTCTCCACCTACCTCTGAAATTGGTGAAGAAGCTTCCGATACAATGGATGCTCCGGTTGACACTTAGGAACCGCCTACTGACCCTCCATCTCAGGACGACCAGCCTGAGATATCCCTCCATGCTTTAGCTGGAGTCACTGCCCCCCAAACAATGCAGGTACGTAGTTACTTCAAGAAGCTTCCTCTTACAATACTCATTGATTCTGGCAGCACTCATAATTTCATTGACCCTCATATCACCAAACAAGCTGATTGTTTTATCCATCCTTGCTCCAACTTTGAAGTCATGGTTGCCAATGGGGGCACCTTACCTTGCAAAGGGAAGTGTCGTAATGTGCGTATCTCTATGGGAGATTATAACCTCCACTTTGACATGTTTGCCTTGACCTTAGGCGGATGTGATGTGGTTTTGGGAGCTCAATGGCTGCGCACACTTGGGCCCATATTATGGGATTTTGCTGAAATTTGGATGCAGTTCTCCCCCGATGGACACAAACACACATTGCAAGGATTACAACCAGGGTCTCTCAGCATCATCAGTTCACATCGCATGGAAAAAATCCTTAAGAAGAGTTCCCTTGGTGTCATCGCCCAGCTCCATTCCATTCAAATGCAACCATCAACGGCCCCCACTACTCCTTTGGATCTCCAACAAATTCTAGATCGATATACAGGTGTTTTTGCTGAACCAGTGGGACTTCCACCTTCACGACCAGAGGACCATCGTATTCAGCTCCTTCCTGGCAGCATTCCTCCCAACATCAGGCCCTATCGCTACCCATTTCACCAAAAAACAGAGATTGAACTCCTCGTTAGGGACTTACTAAAGCATGGTATTATTCGCCCAAGCACAACTTCCTTTTCTTCACCAGTTCTTCTTGTCCGCAAAAAAGATGGGTCATGGCGCCTCTGCATTGACTTCCAAGCACTTAATCACCTCACCATCAAGGATAAGTTTCCAATTCCTGTTGTTGATGAGCTTCATGGTGCCCAATTTTTCTCCAAGTTGGATCTTCGCTCTGGGTATCATCAAATTCAGGTTCATGAGGATGATATCCCTAAAACAGCTTTCCGCACACATGATGGCCACTATGAGTTTTTGGTCATGCCCTTTGGTCTCACTAATGCTCCTTCCACATTCCAGGCCTTGATGAATAAAATATTCCGACCCTATTTGCGGAAATTCATTTTGGTATTTTTTGATGATATCCTCATCTACAGTAAAACATGGGCTGAACATCTCCAGCATCTGGCTCTTGTAATGCAACTTTTCTCTGATCATCATCTCCATGCCAAAAAGTCTAAATGTGTTTTTGGCCAAAAGGAAGTTGAGTATCTCGGGCACATTATCTCAACACAAGGGGTTCGTGTGGATCCTGCCAAAATCACTACCATGAACAATTGGCCGCCTCCTAAGACACTCAAGAGCCTTCGTGGTTTTTTGGGGTTGACTGGCTACTACCGCAAGTTTGTCAAGGATTATGGGAAGATTGCAGTTCCATTAACTGCTCTGTTGAAAAAGGATGCTTTTACATGGACACATGTTCCTGAGTGTGCATTTGACAAGTTGAAACAAGCTATGTGTACTACACCTGTTCTAGCTATGACCGATTTTTCCACACCCTTCACTATTGAGAGTGATGCTTGTGGCAATGGACTTGGTGTTGTTCTCATTCAGGATGAACACCCCATTTCGTTCACCAGCAAAGCCCTTTCCGGTAAGAATTTAGCTGCCTCTACATATGAGAAGGAAATGATGGCTATTTTGCATGCAGTACAAAAGTGGTGACCCTACCTCTTAGGGAATCATTTCTACATCAAGACTGATCACCAGAGTCTGAAATATTTCCTAGAACAGCGTGTATCCTCCCCAGCACAATAGAAATGGGTTAGCAAACTCATGGGTTATGACTATGAGATCACTTATAAGAAGGGTAAGGACAATATTGTGGTGGATGCCCTTTCTCGCACATTTGATGACCAAGGTTCTCTTTCCGCTATTTCTATGCATGTTCCAAATTGGTTGCAATCGGTTCAACAGGGTTATGTCAATGACTCTTCATTATCTCACATCATCCAACGCTTAGACAAGAACCCTTCTGCTATCCCACATTACTCTTGGGATGGTGCTTCACTGAGATACAAGGGTCGTCTGGTGCTTCCCCAGAACACAGCTCTTCAACAAGCTATCTTCTATGAACTCCATGCTTCTCCGTCAGCTGGGCACTCTGGTTTTCTCAAAACGTATGAACGGGCACGGCGCAACTTCTGTTGGCAGGGCATGAAAAGGACAATTCAACAGATGGTGGCTGAATGTGATACCTGCCAGCGCAATAAGGGTGAAACAACACCCCTTCCAGGATTGCTCAAGCCCTTTCCCATACCTACCCAGATATGGACAGATATTTCTATGGATTTCATTGAAGGGCTCCCTAAATCTGGAGGAAAGAATGTGATTTTGGTTGTGGTTGATCGCCTCTCCAAATATAGTCATTTTTTTGCTCTCAGCCATCCCTATACAGCCTCTTCCGTTGCTCAAATTTTCCTGGACCAGATCTTTCGTCTTCATCGAATGCCTTCTTCCATTGTCTCAGATCATGATGTGACTTTCACCAGTCATTTTTGGACAGAACTCTTTCACCACACTGGCACCAAACTGAAGATGAGTTCAGGTTATCAACCCCAAACGGATGGTCGGACTGAAATTATCAATAAATGCTTGGAAACTTATCTTCGTTGCTTCTCCTCTGAGCAACAACATCAGTGGAAAAAGTGGCTCCCTCTCGATGAATGGTGGTACAATACCTCTTACCACACTGCCTCTAAAATGACTCCATATGAAGCAGTTTATGGTCAGGCACCGCCAGTTCTTCTTCCTTACACCCCCAGCAGTTCTCCAGTTCAGGCAGTTGACGCGGTCCTTTGAAACCACGATGAGGTTCTTCCCATTTTGCGTGAAAACCTTCACATGGCAAGAAATCGCATGAAGCAACAAGTTGATCAGCACCGTTTTGAGCGCACTTTTGAAGCCGGTGATATGGTTTTTCTTCGTCTCCAGCCTTACAAGCAATCCTCACTAAAACTCAAAGGGCGTCATAAGCTCGCTCCACAGTTATATGGGCCATATAGGATTCTTCAGAAGATTGGTTCTATTGCTTATAAATTGGAACTTCTGCCTTCTTCCCGCATTCATCCAGTATTTCATGTCTCTTGTCTGAAGAAAGTTCTTGGCACCAACATCAAAGGCCAAACTATTTTACCAAAACTGGATAATGAAGGATCCATCTTTTTGGAGCCGGAGGCTGTCCTCAATAAGCTCACTCATCAGCTTCGCTCTCGCTTTATCACAGAGGTCTTAATTCAATGGCACAGAATGCAGCCCGAGGATGCTACGTGGGAACCACTCCTTCAGATTCAGCGACAATTTCCACATCTAAAGCTTTGAGGACAAAGCTTTTTCTAAGGGGGAGGGGATGTTAGGAACCCATGTCAACCCTTCTCTTTACCGTGTTAGTATATTGTTGTTGGACACATATGCTTTGTAAGTCATCCCATAGTAATTCTTGATCCATAGTTTGTGTTATTGTTGTTGGGCGCATATGCTTTGTAAGCCACTTGTAGTATTTGTTGATCCATAGTTTATATTGGCCCATGGTTTTGACCCATAGTATTGGCGCCTATTTTTAGTATATAAGTGTGTGTTGAGGCCAAGGAAAGCACCGTGAAGTTATTTTGTATTGAGCTTGCTCAAAGGAGGTTGCCCCCTCGAAGTGGCATGTGATTAATATAAAAGTGATTTTGAGTTCTGCTGCTATATCGTGTATTTGATTACTTGTTTGCTGCAGGGTCCTCACAGTGTTCTAGGTGTTTCTGTCAGGTTTATGCCATGATGGGCTCGTACCTTGGGTTTTGTTGGTTGGGCTGAGAGGTTGAACCTGTGATAGTCGACTCAAGACAACAAATGGTTCCATTGTTGGAATCAGGATCATTGTGAATGGAATATGTTTTGGCATCTGACAAATCTTTGGACTCGAGATTGGGTCAACCAAAAAGCCCAAGAATTTGCATGAGAAGGGGTCACTACTGAATCTAGGGGAATGGTTAGGGAGGTATATTTACTCAAATATTCATGAAATTTTCTTTAGTGAATTTTATGTTTTATTGTTTGGATGCTTGGAAAGGTTAGCACCTTCGAATAAAAATTTTCAAGGTAGAGAAACTATGGTTTGGACTCCTCAATTGATCCGACGATTA
This sequence comes from Pseudotsuga menziesii, assembly GCA_001517045.1. Taxonomy (NCBI): domain Eukaryota; kingdom Viridiplantae; phylum Streptophyta; class Pinopsida; order Pinales; family Pinaceae; genus Pseudotsuga; species Pseudotsuga menziesii. Next base: position 187,728 of record LPNX010438885.1, read on the forward strand.
GAGAGTGTTAGTAATCCCATATCTAGGGTTGTCTACTTCTGGGTTGACAGCATTTTAGAAGGGTATATTATTGAGATAGTTGTGGATACTATTAAGTCATACAGTGAAGATGAGAGATAATTTTTTCGAGGTCCTAGAGGAAGATACTTGAAGTCTTTAAAACTGTGGATTAAAATGCTAGTATGTGAAAAGGGAATCTTAAGGATGGAATCTGATGAGTAAATCAGTATGCATGGAGGACATGTGTAATGACGAGAAGAAGGCATGGAAAAAATGGGTAGAATAAGCTTATATGTTCCCAGGTGGTAGTGATACTGATGAATAGGGTGGCTACCTAATGAGTGGGAGAATATTTCAGTTGGGTAAAAGGAGAATAACTGTGAAAGGGAGAGGAGTTTGCAGTGCAACTGAAATATGGGACTACAAGTTGGTGTCACAGCTCGATGAAGAGTCTTGTGAGGAGGAGGAGGAGGAGTATCAACTTATTTCTGAAGACGAGAAAGAGGCATAAGATCCTTACCAGGCCCAAGGCTACGACATACCTACAACTTCGTGTACATATTTGGTATCAGAGGTAAGATCTAAGAGTGTTTCAAAGGGATTTTTTTCAAATCGGAGTAATAGTAATATTTAAGATAGGGGTAAAAAATTTCCCACTATTGGTCCATCTAATTTGGTTTCGTTAGTACCCCATAGGAATAAAATGGTTGGGGATAACATGAAGTTTCCTATCTTTAATGGGAATGGGTTGGAAGACCCTGAGAAACATTGGTTTTCATGTGAATTTTTTTGGACTATGTGACAAGTCTAGGATGAGGCAATAAAGAGAGCTCAAATGATCACGACCTTTAGGGGTTGCGCCCTTGATCCATATATGAAGTTTTATGTGGTTCCTACTAGAAACCCTGAGAAGTAATTATATCAAACTTGAACTAGGTTAATAGATGAATTTAAGAAACCCAAATCTGAGACACAGTGTATCATAGAGTTCTAGGAAATCAAGCAAATGTCGGGTGAGTCTGTCTGGGATTTCAACCAGAGATTCAAGACCTTGATGGCTAAGGTAAGATTCCAAATGTGTGACATACAACATAAAGAGTGGTTCATTATTGCGCTATTACCCCATATTTGTGTTCGCCTAATATAGCAGAAGATAGTGTCCCAAATAGAATCTTAGAGCTTTCCATGAAAATAGAAGCTTCACCGATCGAGGAAATTAGCACAAGAATGGTGCAAATTCAGTCACGATTAGCTAACCTTTCGTTGCAAATATAGGATATCAAGAAGGGAAAGGAATATATGAACAAGCCTAGTGTACAAGATGAAAAACTAAAGGCCATCATAAGGATTCATGTCCATCTTTCTCGAACTGCCTTGATTCTAGTGCACCAAATTTGTTAAGTTCACAAGGGATGCCATGGTATCAAGTATGTGAAACAAGAAGGAATCGCTCAGAAGAATGTATGTATTTACATAATATAGTAAGCACACCAACTAGTATTTATTGTAAATTATTTCAATATGTGGGCCATGATGAGAAAGACTGCAGAGCATAGCAATTGTTGTAGGAGAAGAAAATGGATACCTATTTAATGAAGAATGATGAGCAAATGCAAGTTGAGTGAGCACAACCAAAATTCCCTCAACCAAGGGGGGTGGTAACTTTAGAGATTAGGGACAAGGAGGAGGATTTGGTCGAGGGAGATGCCAAATCCATGGGAAGCCTAATGTTCTTGGATGATTTAGAAGGCTAATACACTTGGCCATATGCATCATAGGTCGAATTGGGAAGGAAATGTAACTTACATGGAAGAGGAAGTGTGAAATGGGAGATTCTTGGACACTTGGGCTAGATTCCCTAATATCTATGGCATATATGACACCAATGATGAAGATGCTATGACATTTATGATATATTGCAGACTTGAAGGCTGACATCTGACGATTCTGACATGTCAGGTCAAAATATGGCATCCAAGAGGGCACTCATGTGAGTTGGGGAAGATCAATGGGTTCCCTCTCGAATTAGGAGAAGATGGAAGGCTAGGAAATGGAGGACACATGGAAAATATTGAATACGCACCCTAATTCGAATTGGCTTGAGTTTTTGGATGGATTGGTAACCTTTTGGCTAGATTTTCTATCCCAAGGCCAACGAGGAGAGATAATCCACTCAGATTGCTTAAAACATCTCATTGAATGTTTGCATTAGCTACCTCTTGCGGGAACAAAGGCCCTGCTGCCTTATGAATTTGCTCTCAAATGAGAGAGTCTCACAATTTAGAGAACTGAATTCCTAAAATGCAATTAAAACCTAAGATGCAATCTAACTTAATTTAAGAAGAACTTTTAAAATAACTAAAACAAATATTTTAACAGCTACTAAACTGCAAAAAGATTTAAAAACCCTTAAAAACCTAAAGTTACAATTAATGAAAATAAATCTACTTTAAATTCGAAATAAATTGTTCATATCCTATGCTATCCTACACAGGACCAAGTTTAAAAGAACATGTTAATAATCCATTTACTGTATAAACAATAGAAACTTTAAAAATAACTATGAAAGAAAAACTACCATAGTGACTATAATAACTTTCTATTGAAAATAACTTTATGACAAAAAATTTATTAATGAATAATCATTAATAAACTTGTACCATAACTATCAACAAACTATTAGCATCTAACATTTAAATATTCAATTTTAAATATATTTAACTTATCAATTGATTAGCTGTAGAAATATAAGTTATTCAATTAATATGCTAAATTAATATGCTAATTGTATATGTAAATAAAATACTAATAATATCTTGAAATCTGAGTTTAAGAAAGCTATAAAGATAGAATGTTAAATAACAGTCAACATTCAACTAAAATAGCATTAGTGCTAAACCATAAAATAATAATAATAAAATTATTATTATATGATATGCAATTATCATAAACAGAATTTCAAGATAACATGTGATACAGAATAATAAGATTAATTTATGCATAATCACACAGAATATATGCAAAAATTTACACAAAAGATTAGATAAAACAAACAGGAATATTATGCATATATTGAAATAAAATTCAAAGCTGGGTGTCGTCTTCAATAGGCTAACATCTATGACTGAGTTATAACACTGTATGCAGGGTGTCGTCTTCAATAGGCTTACATCCATGACAGAGTTACGGTACTTTCCCATAGGTATTTCTTCAAGCTAAGTCTCGAACCACAAGGAGAAAACTGTATTCCAAAATCTACAAAGCAATTTCTTCCAAAATTTACAAAGCATCCTCGAACCACTCTATCCCCTTTTTGCAGGTGACTTGCTTATGCTTTTATAAGTAAGAAAGTGAACCTCCATATTCCTTCAAGACATACACCATTTTATGTAATCATCCACGTTATTCTTCTTAACCGAGATTGGTAACTTCTGTTTAGCAACAACTTTGACCAAATTTTGGTACTTGGACTTCTATCATAACTTCCAATCGTGCAGTAATTTTGAGAGATTACCTCAAAGGTCTTCGTTAATTGCCAAGCTATCCAGTGACACGATATTAAGGAACCTCAAGAAATCTTCTTGATATTCTTCGACAAACCTGCACATTCATATATATATCAAATAATGATTTCAAAGCTTATGAATAAACAACTTTTGAGAAGGAATGAATAATATGAAAACTGTAATAAAATTATCTTAAAAACAAAATGATTAATAATTTTCCCTTTTCTTTCTGCGATTTGATAATGCAGCCATCTCGATGATTTGACATTCTTTTAAACCTGTGGTAACTTAAGTGTGAAAATCATGGAAGGCATGTAATGGATTGGCCTACAATTCACAATTCCGTTTATTCTGCCACATTTATCTTCCTTGCGAAGACCTAGCCAGTGCATTTCATGAAGCATTTAAATGATCGATTAAAATGGAATTCCCATTGATGAAAGCTTCAATAACAGTTTAAAATTCATGCTTTACAAATCTTCGTTGTGATTCTCTCCTTCCTTGACTGCTCAAAACTCATGGGATTTATTTGCTTATGCTAGAATCTCTCTAAAATGACTATTTTCGATGTGATTGCAACACTCAGCAATATCAATTAGATATCGTGGCAGGCTTCGCGATTTGCTACAGATGTCTCGACTTCCGTTGAACTCTTGCATGGATAATGGCAATTGCAAATACGTTTTGATATTCTGTTCCAAATAAATATAAAACGAATTCTGACCAGGAGGTGCTACGATCTTGGTAGGAGGTTCTGATGCTAGCAGATGTAATTGCTCTTCTCTTTTTCGTGGAAATTTTGGGCCATTTTTAACAAATATGTACATTAAAGTCATTTATCTAACGGACCAAAAGCAAAGTCATGACTTTGTTGTTGGTCCGTTGGATGGCTCAAACTTACATGTTTTTTAAGCTCAGGTGAAATTTTGAAGACTTCAATGCTTTGGTCTCTCATTAACTTTTATATGTGAAAACATCAAAGAAAATTCTTCCGTGTCTTTCTTTTGTAAAGACAATCACTCTATTAAAAAAAATCAGATTTTCATTATAAGAAAAAAAAGTAGAAGATCATTTTGTAAATGGAAATAATCTTTCTACTTTTGAAAAGTATTAATGCATTTTACATAACTCCAAGCTTTTTGTCATAACATTATCATGCAAATAAAGCAATTTGGCGTTATTATATCCAAACTTACTTGTGTTTTTCATATTTAAGTTAGCTTATAAAACTTATTCACAAGTTTATGAACATAGAAATTAAGTTCAAGTGCAAGTATCACAACATTTTATTAAAAACATTGATTTCATTGAAAGTATCAAAATACTATTAAAATGGGAGTCACTGAAACCAAAGTTTTATGTCTATGGACTTGACACTTCTGAATTGATGATGTCACCTTAATTTTAGTTCTTTTCTATGTTGTTTTATAAACGTGACTTCCGAATTGAATAATATATAAACGTGACCTTCCAATTGAATAATAATTCATAAGGCTTATTCCTATAAAATGTCATTATCATTTATCCCTTAAAATATTTTAAAGTTTGCAAAAGTGTATAATTATTCTTTAATGATTTTATTTTTGGTTTTTAGCATTTTATCTAATTATTTTTTAGGCAAAATATAATTGCTACAAATAAATAAATAAAAGATTTATGGAATATGATAGTAATTAAACACGTTTTCAAAGATTAAAGCATATGCATTAAATAAGTTGGATTAAGATTTTGATTATCAAGAAATCCCAGATGATCAATATGAAATAGATCGATGAAATCACCAAAACCTCATTGCATGAAAATTAAGCCAAATAATAGTAGCCCAACAAACAAATGACCAAGGAAAGAACGTCTACTAGATCAAAAGAGAGAAAACGAAGGAAAACAAAACCCTAAGTATTTACAAAATTCAAATGGGCCCCCTTTGATTTTGTGTGAAATCAAGGGGAGTTGTTGGGGTGCCAACATAACTTTAGAAGGATAAGGATGTTTATAAAATACAGGGATCAACCAAGAGAGTAGCTTTTTATAATTTGAGAAATTTGCATTTGTGAATTGAGAGAGCTAGTGGATGACTAATTTCTTGCCTCAGACAATTTCGAGAGTGAAATATTTCCATCCAAGTTGGTGTATAGAAAGGCCATTCATCTCTTTCGTGGAGATTTAATGGAGTTTGTATTTACAGGTGTAAGCTACAGGGAAGGTCGTGGTTCCTTCTAGTGCAGCACTTTCTCTCAACCATTTATAGTTTTTATTGCATATCCTTGCTCATGGAGGGATTGCGCTTTGGGTGAGCTATCATATTATTTTGGAGACCTTCTCCTGATCCATTTATGATTGTAATAAGTTTAATATGCTATGTTCTTCATTCTAATAAAGTATCAGGTTGAAATATCAAATGGTTTAATGTAAAAGTGATTATTAATGAGCAAACAATGACCATTTCCCCACTAGATTGATGTATGTCATTGAATGCTGGTAATTTCAAGCTTCTCATCGTACATTTTTTATTGTAATAAGTTTAATATTCTATGTTCTTCATTCTCAGAAAGTATCAGGTTTAAATACCAAAGGGTTGTATGTAAAAGTGAATATTAATGAGCAAACGATGACCATTTCCCCACTATATTGTTGTATGTCATGGTAATGATGTTTATTTAGAATGGGAGAATGAAATATGATATGTTTATGATGAATGGATTGACATTTATGAGTATTACAAGTTTAATGTTCATTTTTTCAGCATTTGAAGTCATTTTACTTAGTTTAATTGCATTTGGAGAATATTTGGTGCCATTTTCCCAAGGGTCAAATTAGTGATTTTGTAGTTGTTTGGGAAAAGGGTCGTAACAGCCTGTATAAACTGAATAATGATGCATATGAGACCTTAACAATGTCCATTAAACATCATCTGCCTCTTTTCATAAATTTGAGTGGGTTTGGGATCATTTGAGAAGCCATTTTCAGCATTTACCCAGGAGGAATTGGAACCCCAGTTGGCTAGTAAAGACTCCCACTTTGACCAGAATATTAAACAAGTTTGCAGAAGTAATTGGAGGGTCATAAATCATTCCTAAACCTCATATTCAAGTATTAATATCATTTATACACCTTTTCATAATATTTTGGATCATTTGGGTCAATTTGGAGACCTAGACATCAAAATTAGTCAAAGGTCGAAATAGGAGAAAAAGTGAAAAATTGGTCATTTTAATAAAAATTCCAAAAAAGCACATTAAAAGTGGTATCATATCATGGTATTTTCACCTATTCATTAATACCATACATTGAATAAAAATTTGCATACATTTATTGGCTTCACAATATAACCACAATTCCCACTTTCCTTCCTCCCCGACCAACAATTACAGAAATTACAACCATAGATATTGGAGCATGTCTCCAGGAATATCGAAATTTGAGAGGGGATATTCATGAGTGGTATTCTTTCCGAGAATATCTTATCAATTATGGATTTAGGTACAAGAAGGAAATGTGAATTCATTAAGGGACAATCATCAATCCACAAGTTTGGAGGAGCATGAAATGAGAAAAAATTATCCTATTTGTGAAAAGAGCCTAGATACACCA
>LPNX010438885.1:195256-212721 GCA_001517045.1 Pseudotsuga menziesii
TTTCTCTGGTAAAAATTGGTTTTTGACCAAAAACTGGCCTTTGGCCATTTGAATTTCATTTAAGAAGTATTAATTCCACTCCAAATATGACGCAAGAACAAGAGGCAAAAATGAAGAATGAAAAAAAAACAAAAAAACAAAAAGAATTATGAAGAATTAAAAAAAAAAAATTATCAACAAAAGAAATAAAAGAGGAAAAAACATAATTTAAAAATAAAAGTTAAAAACCATGTTCAAGGTTTCCTTGAATTTATGTCTTTGACCTCATAGTGGATTTTAGCCATCCATATTCAGAGTTTCTCTGGTAAAAATTGGTTTTTGACCAAAAATTGGCCTTTGGCCATTTGAATTTCATTGAAGAAGTATTAATTCCACTCCAAATATGAAGCAAAAATGAGAGGGAAAAATGAAGAATAAAAAAAACAAAAAGAATTATCAACAAAAGAGGGGAAAATGAAGAATAAAAAAAAAATTATCAACAAAGAAATAAAAGGGGAGAAGTTAAAAGGCAAAGGGATGAGTAATCATTGAGAATATCCGGATACGGATATTACAGTTGCAAAATTTCTTCATGGGAGGATCCATCCTTCCTTGAAGACGTGGAGAGGATTCAAAGAGCAATGTGCAACATTGAAGGTAATTTCATGTCTTTGATTTTTTATAGAAATAATTTGGTTGAGCTTAATAAATGGTTACATGAAGAATACTTGAATAATAATGAGGATATTCATAAGCTCAAAAATCAAAATGGGAAACTTTCAAAAAGGTTGTAAGATATGTGTTCTTCCTCCTATGTTTCAGCTTGTCATATGGTAGATTACTTGGAGGATCCTAATGACATGTTGGATCATGAGAAACATGGAAAATTGCAGGTTATTGATTTGTTTGAATATGAGATTGATAAGAGCCAATCACTAGTTGTGGTGGAAGATGAACTTGAGTTTCCTCTTGAAGATGGGTGCACACTTTTTTAAGAAGTGCACGATTCCACTACCTTGGAACCAACTCATGAGGAAAGTTTTGCATTTTTAAGGGAGTTGCATAATTCTACCTCTATAGATCCTTCACATGATGAAAATTTTGCACTTTCTGATCATTTGGGTGAGTTGGTTATTTCTCCCACATCCTACACTTGCAAATTTTGCAGCATTGTTGGGGCGCGCACCTTAACAAGCCCTTAAGTTGGGTAACCCCGCGGTTTTTGTGCGGAGCTATGACTCAAAATAGTCTTAGGGGTGTCGGGGTTTAGTCAAAATCCTTGATTTTGTAACTAACCCATGGTTTAAATCCAGGGTTTAGGGTTCGGGATGCCCATGGTCTAAGTCCGTAGTTTTGTAATAAGTGCAATGTATAAATAAGCACTCCTGTAAATAAGTCAAGTTAGGTTTTTTTGGATGTAAAAAGAACTAAGGCGAAGCTAAGGCTATTTTGTAAGAGAAGGTTAAGTCCCAGCTGTGTGCGTGGACGACCTCTGCAGCTATGTGCGCAGAGGGTTTGTAAGAGATTAAGAAGATCTGCAGCTGTGTGCGCAGAGGCCTGCAGCTGTGTGTGCGGCTTTAAGGACTTGAAGGGATCTTCAGCTGAGTGCGCAGATCAGAACTGTGATTTTGTAGAAAGTTGAATAAAACACAGCTTTGTGGATGTAGCCCCTACACTGGGGTTGAACCACGTTATATCTGGTGTTGTGGTTCTTGTGTGATTTTGTTATGTTCTTTTATGCATTGATAAATATAGATATATCTGATAAGTAATATCGTTGCTTAAATAATAGCTTCGCTGTGAATTCCCAGTAAGGGTTAAGCAAGTCACTGTTTGTTTATCTAACTGCGAAGATATATATATATATGTGAATGTTTAAGCACTGTGTTAATTGGTTATAAAACATTAAAGGCTAAAGGTACAGTAATATCCATCTTCTGCTTGCAGAAACCTGATTCTGCGGCACCCCATAGTTGTTTCGGGTGAGACTGCAGCATGTTCGTAGGCTGTTGCCGAAAGGGCCAACACTGTGGGTCTTTTGTTGGTGCAAAGTAATTGGTGTAAAACCCGGGTCTGCCCTATTGCCCAACAAATTGGTTTCGTTTTCGGTTGAACTCAGTATCTGCTCAAGAGGGGTTTACGTCGTACCTCGAGGGCTATGTTCTGGAGACCCTCTGTGAAGGAAATCGGTGATTGGCTTGATGAGACTTATCTGACATTTGCTAAGCAAGAGAACAAAGATCCGCATCGTAGTGCCAATGACTTTTTACAGAGGTATGTTTTTGCTGATGTTTATGAGATTTTTTTTGGTACTATCCACATAGAGTTGCACCAGTGTCTATCCAAGTTGGCCGAGAGAAGGACGAACTTCCGCGAAGGACAATTCCCTACTTGGACCCCCGCAAGAATTAATATATTGAAAAGGGTGAACAACGAAATATCTCGAGCTGCCGATTTTTGGACGACGCGAATCCTTGAGGCATTTGTGACAGAGTTCACCATCGACACGAGTACTTCCTTTAGTGAAGCCGAGCGACAGTTTTTCAAAGGACCAAGGGGTAATTTTTTGAATTCCTTTCGTTTAAGAATTAAAATGCTATTAGCTGAAAAGGGAATATTGCTTATTGAATTAGCCTGTTAGATTTTGTATTACTAACCTATGTTTGCCAGTGAAAACACCTTCAATGGGAAAAGTGGTTTGCTGCGAGGTGGCACAAGGTACAAGAGGAATTTTGAGTCCTATACCCTAGGTCAGAATACCGAGTCTACCCCTACCAGTCCCCCTGCCTCAGAGCCCAAAGAAACCCCTTCTGTTGGAAACCCTCCGGTAACTCCACAGCGCAGACCTGTTCTCCTTGAAATTTCGTCGCAGACTGAAAGTAACCCTAGTAAGAGTATTCCTGTCGCAGGTTAGTCTACTCCAGCAAGTTCCCCCCGCCTAATTTCCATCCCTGTCCAACCCCCCCTAGATATACCATGGCCCACATGGCTGATGATATTAAGCTTCATGTTTTCAAAGGAACTGGATCGGAGGATCCAGAACAGTTCTGGTTTTTATGTGAAGCTGTGTGGAACGCTAAGAACATTACAAATCCAGTTGTAAGAAGCGCGCAGCTTGTTACTTCTTTCAGGGACCAGGCTTTGACCTGGTTCATGAAATACTCCAGTAATCAGAGTCCTGCCTTAGATGATATTAAAGCAGCAATAATCAAAGAGTTTAAGAAGCCCAAATCTGAGTCGCAGTGCATCACTGAATTGAAAGAGATTCAGCAGCAGCGCGGCGAATCCGTGTGGGACTTTGACCAAAGGTTCAAAGTTATACTTGACCAAGTCAGTTTCACCATTAGCCCTGCGCAGCACAAGGAATGGTTCATTGCAGCATTGCTACCGCATATCAGAACACCACTCATACAACAAAAGGTTTCTAACCAACAAGAGGCTCTGGAAATCACGATGAAGCTTGAGACCGCCCCTATCGAAGATAATTCTGGTATCGCTCAATTCCAAGCACAGTTGGCCACGATGGCTCTAGAGCTTCGCGATATGAAGAAAGGAAAAACTAGTCACGAATAGGTTTGGTGTACACAATGCCGGATAAAGGCCACGACATGGAACAGTGTCCTGTGGTAAGAAATTACCTGAATACTGGTGTGCCAAACCCATTCAACCCTGCTGTTCTATATTGTGAAATCTGTCGGAAAAGTGGCCAGCATCGACCTGAAAATTTCCATCTACTCCAAAGGTATGTGCAAGTCCCCAAGAACCCCTACTGCAAGTTCTATAAGTCAGTAGGGCATAATGAAGATGAGTGTCGTAGTTATGACCTCATGAGAGAGCGCACCTATGACGCCTATCGGGTACAAAATGAGGGTCAGGGCAATGATAGCTACGGTTACCGCGGTGGTGCATCCGGTCGAGGTGCTTTTGGAGGTCGTGGTCATGGTGGTCTAGCAAGACGAGGCAGAGGCCAGGTTGTGTGTTACAACTGTAACCAAGCTGGGCATCTAGCTAGAGACTGTCGGAACCCAACCACGACATGTTGATATTGCCGAGCAGTAGATCATGTGATCGAGCAGTGCCCGCAGCTGATAGCTAAGATTCAGGAAAGAAACAGTGGCCCTACTCAGAATATTCAAATGATTTTCATCGAACAAAGACTTGTCCCAGCCATTAATGTTGTTACGTGGAGTGGAGCTATGACACACATACAGGGTACGGGGACACATCCTACCGAGGCTTCGGTTCGTAAGGTCCCCATGAAAGTCCCAGCAATTGATATTGAAAGAGAACAAGAGATAGTCATGGAAGCCAAGCGCAATTTTGTTGATCCTAACATAGCAGTAGTACCCGCGCAGCAACATCAGCAGGAGTTGCAGCCGTAAGAAGCCTCGACGGATAAAGTAAGTACGCTATCCTCCTTTTTACAGAGCTGTATCCTCCTTTTTACAGAGCTGTATGAAACTCTTAAGGAATCAGAATGCTTTAAAGGAGTTGCAAAAAGTTCTTGCTTTCTGTGAACCTCAGAGAATAGTTGATAAGGAGAAAACTGTTAATCATGTCTGAAGAACTGGTAGGGAAATGAGATTGAATGCTCAGATAGGGGAGTATGATATGACTGATGTCATTCTGGATCTAGGATCAAAATTCAATGTCCTAACCAAGCAAACCTAGGAGCAAATGGGGAAACCTGCCCTTGCCTAGTCCCCTATACAGTTGAGGTTAGCCAATCAGCAAAGGATTGTGCCCCTAGGGAGATTCCTTAGTGTCCCAATAGATATTGATGGGATCAGTACTTTAGCGGAATTTGAATTTATTGAGCTCATTGATGACAGCAATACCTACCTAGCCCTGTTAGGAATTGAATGGGCAATGGAAAACGCTGTAGTCATTAACCTTAACAAACGGCAGATGACCTTCGAAGGGAAGGGTTTAAGAGTCATAATACCACTAGACCCTTCTCAAGGAGAAAGGTACACAGAACCACTCAGTGACGAAGCTCAGGATGTCCTGGACCACATTTATAATATCACAGCTAAGGAAGAAGATTCTATGGATCCTACTGCCGAAGGTATCAAGGAGTGGCAGTGTGACAGCTCCTGCATGACAGACTCAGATGATGGGTTAGAAAACTGGCAGAACAGACTTTATGAGCTACATGGACATAGATGTGCCCGAATTACCAAATCTCTCAGATGGCTTGGTGCACAGGACAGAATCCCACCTATTTCCGATGGCTTATCAGACCTAGAATAGTGTATTGAACAATTCTCAGGACAAATACCAAAGTTAAGGACAAGGGAGATTCTGGACTCAGCATTCAGAGCCACAGCAGCCAGATGGTGGAATAACCATAAGAAGTACATTCCTAGTTGGACAGCCTGTCAAAAATCCCTGTGCCCGAGAATTTTGGAACAGCCCCAGGAGATGCGAAGCAGGTTTGATGAAAAGACTAGCTCTCAGGAATAGTTGGCGCAGTACTACGCAACATGAAAGCATGATCCTCAGGAAGAATGGGTACATCAGTTTGTGCCTACTCTAGAACCAATAGCAAAGAATTGGTACGCCAAGGCTGAGCTTCGCCAGGATACTGTAAGTTGGGATTGTCTTATTGATAGTTGTACGCTTACCTTTTCCACTAATGAAGTTTGTCTCGGTGTAGATTCAGCTATTAGGTTGATTTATACTAAGGTATGTGATGCTCAAGAAGTAGCAGGACACCAACACGATTGGAAAACACAAGAAGCCCCTGCAGTAGAATGGTATAACCTCGCAATTGACGAGGATGATGATCCACGCAATATTGAAGGACACTGTGCCGCACACGGACCAGCAATCGAAGCACCTGAAGTGACTCAGCCTCTGAAGACGTGGTCAGTCAACATTGGATCAGGAGAACATCCTAAGCATGCTACCATGGGAGATTATTGGGATGCAGAAATGGTGAGCAAGGTGACCCAACTTCTCCAAGAACACCAGAACCTATCTTTGACCGAGCTCTCAAACATGCAAGGGATAATTATGGCGGTGGTAGGCATTCTGTCGTGGATTGAAGTTCGACTCCATGTCGAAGATGGTTTCCAGAAGTGTCGAATGTCCGTATTAGGGCGCAGTCCGAGTTACTACTTGTACCGAAGCATGAAAAATCTGTCGAACCTTCAAAAACGTCCGTTGGAAGAAATCCAAAGTGGTGGCGCCGGTACGTTCTCTGCATTAACTGCCTATATTAATGCGATATTGGACAATCTACCGCCATTTGGTCAATATCTTTGCTCGATTTGGTATCATCAATTCCCATTTACGACCGATTTAATCAATGGATTCCATAAGAAGACACCCACACCTCCCAGGCTCGCATTTTACGGTTTCTTGCATTTGACAACTAAACCCATGTCAGCTGATCAAGAACTTCAGGACTTATTGAGAGAATTTGAACAGATGGGTCTGCAGAACATTTTCCACCCCCCACCTGTGCCTGCAGCCCATGAAGAGACTGTTCCAGTATCGCCTCCGCCAATGCAGACATGCTCTTCCAGGAAAAAGTTTAAGCCTGAAGTTCGTTCTAAGCGGAACGAAGATAGACACAAGCAATCAGGGCAAACATCAGAAGATCCTAGGATGGATTCACCTGGTTCAGTAGAGGTCCCACCTACAAAAGAGGAGAACATTGCACCAAAGAATCCATCGTATCTTCAGCCTATTTGACCAGGGGTTAAACCACCCCGGCGGACAAAGAAGTTCACAATAAGCACCCCTTCACTGCCACCGGGTGTGCAGCTGGTCGAGACTATGACAGGAAAAATAGATCGGCTTAAGTATGCCGACCATGATACGAATGATCATGGAAAGTTTCCCCAGTTCGCACCCAAAACATATTTGCACTTCGTCAAGTAAGACGAAGCGACATTATTAGAAGTAAGATAGTGGGCTACCGACTTGGATCAAGCTGGTCTGCTCAAGATGCTCGATGTTCCCCATTTTGGTTGCAGCACACAGGTGACCATAGTGGTCAAACAGTTGCTGGCCTTGGTCCATGACAGCCACCTATGGATAGGAGACAAGAAAATCCCTATCAACGACGAGCTCATTCATAAGATTATTGGCTTACCAATGGCGGGGCCTGATCCGGGGACCAAATTTCCTTCGAAGCATGAGGATATGGAGCTCGCACAAACCATGAAGGAACGCTTTGGCCTGATGAAGGGGAAATGTGGGTATCACACTTCCGCGATTCAGGAACACAACATTCGATTTGCAGCTGAGCTCCTAGAATGCAAGATAATGCGGAAATGTAGACCAATTGAAGTGCCTGCCCCGGTCATCAGAATTGCTATGAATTGTGCCGAAGGCTACAGCTACAACTGGGCAGCATACCTTGCGAAGGAATTCCTGGAAGACGTCCGGGACACGCAGGAGAAAGGTAGGCCCTTTCACTACTCATGGTTGATGGTCCTCATCGCACTAATAGGATGGAAAGAACCTACTGAGGCACAGTTTGAGTCTATCTCTGCGAACATGCCTGGTGCAGTTAGGTATGCATCTCTATGGGTTTCCCAGGATAAAACCCTACAGCAAATGAAAAATACCGTCTTTGCCTTTTATATGTGGGGTATCTCATATGAGATCATAAAAACCCCTCGGCTCAGCAATGAGCTATTCTCTCAATATGCCAGCGCAGCCAATTTCAGCGCCGACATGCATCATACTTTCATCCAGACCCACACAGATCAAAAGCATCAATGGTTTAAGTTACCATATGTAGTACGTGAGGAAGACATCCGGACAGTAGTTCAACATTGGCCGCCTGAATGGTTGAAAGACATGGGAAAAAAACCTCACATTCTAGTTCCCCCAGTTACCAATGTGGGCGCAGGCCCTAGTCACACGCAGCAGCAAGACCCACCATCGGATAGTGAAGAACAAACTGACTCGCAGCAGACTTAAAGAGAACAGGGGGGAGATGGTGGAAATGAAGATGAAGATGAAGAGTCAGTTAATACTACCTCCAACCCTAATCAGTCTGAGAAGAGAAAGTCACCAAAAGTACAGAAAGTGACCAAACCTCGGGCCCGAAAGAAAGCAAAAGCATCAAAAGACAAAGCTCTTGACGAAGAACCTACTGTGACGCTCGAGGAGCTTGATCAGGCTCTGACAAAGTCTACAAAAGAATTAACTAGCAAGTGGTCCGAGTTTGCAGATCTACATCTTGCTGCGCTTACTGGCGTAGCAAACAGGATTTCAGAACTAAAGGACTTAACCGAAAAATCAGTGAGTGGCGCTGCCGCAAGCAGCGCACTAGTAAGTGTGCAGCCATACCTAAGGCAATGGTCGGTTAGAGAAAACAAGGGCGAAGTGTCCAGCGCTTCCCTCATCGTAACTGATGCAGCATCCCGCGCAGAGATGAGAATGATAGTAGGAATCGATTACACCAAGATGACCATGATAAAATTACATCTCTGCCAGTCAGCTATCGTGAAGGAACTCCAAGAACGAGATCACTATTCCCAAAAATAGTTGGAAGATACCAGGAAACAGAATGATAGCCTCGCAGCATAGCTAGAGGCCGCAGAGCAGAGAAAGAGAGATGCAGAGCGTAAGCGTATTACGCTGGTACGCATTTTGGATGAGGCATGTCGAAGTCTTCCTAACTTCGACGTATATCTGGTGGAAGAGCCAGAACAAAGATTAGTCATGCTAAAAGACTATGCCCAGCAGTCTCGCAGTGAAATTGAGAAGCTCAAAGCAGAACATGAGGCTCAGATTTCGGAGCTTCAACTCCGCATCACCCCGGAGAGCCCACCAGAGGTCAGGGAGCAACGCCGAGCAAACATTCAGGCCTCCGTAGAAAAAATCTTGGATAATGTGAGCAGCGCAGCAAAGCTGCTAGAAGAAAGCGTTGAGGCCTGGACCACCCTGCAGGAACATCCAGAAGACGGACAACTGCAAGAGACCATCAGACAGCGACAGGCAGAGTTGGAGGCAGTAAAAGTGGAAATTAAGACTATGCCGCCTATGGAGAAAATGCTAAAGGTAAAGCGAAGCATTGAACTCCACCAGGAAATTGAGTCGTGCAGAGCAAGAGCAATAGAAGTGGAAAATTCTCTGCAGCCGCTTCTCAGCGAAGCTTTTGAGTTGAGTACTGCTGCGGACACCCAACTCAAAATTCTGAAGGAATATGAGGCATTTGCACAGCAAAAGGTTAGCGAAGCATCCGCTGCAGTATTACAGGAGTTGGTCGAAAAGGAGAAAGCAACCGATAATATCATGCGCGGTCTCAACAAATAGTTCGCTATCTTCTCTAACAAAGTTCGCCTACCAGAAGATCAGCAGAGTGTCCCGGGACGGGCCACTGGTGAGTCTTAGGGGCCTGTTGGGGCACGCACCTTAACAAGCCCTTAAGTTGGGTAACCCCGCGGTTTTTGTGCGGAGCTATGACTCAAAATAGTCTTAGGGGTGTTGGGTTTGAGTCAAAATCCTTGATTTTGTAATCAACCCATGGTTTAAATCTAGGGTTTAGGGTTCGGGATGCCCATGGTCTAAGTCCATAGTTTTGTAATAAGTGCAATGTATAAATAAGCACTCCTGTAAATAAGTCAGGTTAGGTTTTTTTGGATGTAAGAAGAACTAAGGAGAAGCTAAGGCTATTTTGTAAGAGAAGGTTAAGTCCCAGCTGTGTACGTGGACGACCTCTGCAGCTGTGTGCGCAGAGGGTTTGTAAGAGATTAAGAAGATCTGCAGCTGTGTGCGCAGAGGCCTGCAGCTGTGTGCGCAGCTTTAAGGACTTGAAGGGATCTGCAGCTGAGTGCGCAGATCAAAACCGTGATTTTGTAGAAAGTTGAATAAAACACAGTTCTAGGGATGTAGCCCCTACACTGGGGGTGAACCACGTTATATCTGGTGTTGTGGTTCTTGTGTGATCCTGTTATGTTCTTTTATGCATTGATAAATATAGATATATCTGATAAGTAAGATCGCTGCTTAAATAATAGCTTCGCTGTGAATTCCCAGTAATGGTTAAGTAAGTCACTATTTATTTATCTAACTGCGAAGATATATATATGTGAATGTTTAAGCACTGTGTTAATTGGTTATAGAACATTAAAGGCTAAAGGTACAGTAATATCCCTCTTCTACTTGCAGAAACCTGATTCTGTGGCACCCCATAGTCGTTTCGAGTGAGACTGCAGCCTGTTCACAGGCTATTTCCGAAAGGGCCAACACTGTGGGTCTTTTGTTGGTGCAAAGTAATTGGTGTAAAACCCGGGTCTGCCCTATTGCCCAACAAGCATTCATCCTAATGAAGTATAGGTGAAAATTTTCTTTTTTATAGTGCCACATGAAGAGTATGGAATTTATATATCTCCTTCTGATGATGACATGATGAGAGAACCATCTTATTTACATTTTCAGTAGCATCCTTTGTTACATTATGATTATACACATCTACATGGGTGCACCTATGATGTTCACTTGAGTCACTTGGAGACTCATGATTTTCCTTACTCCTTGTCTAGTCTATTTGATGTTGGAGGAACTTCATCCCACACTTGGGTGAAGAGATATATGATTGAAGAAAATTATTATTGGCAGCAACATCCTCTGTTATCTCATGATGACATACATATTCATGGGTGTATTGATGAGACTTCCTTGATCCACTTGAAGTCTTCATGTTTTCTTTACTCCTTATTTAGTTCATATTTTGGTGGAGGTTCTTCATTCACTTCTTGGATGAAAGAACACATGGGTGATTATATTGATGTGCATTATATATGTTTGGAGCATCATTATGGGACATGGGATCCTCACCTATTTCATTAGGGAAGATATGATATAATACTTGATGCTTGTGTGTATGGGCCACATGGTGATCTACTTACTCGGATGTATAAGCACTTTCATGATTATTTGATGAGGTACCTTCCTGATGTACATTTGTATGATGTTTGGAAGAGAGCAATACTAGAAATGGGATCATGGAATTGCTTGGTTTCATCTCACTTCGAGTAGCAGTTTTGTTGTTGGTTTGAGAAACCAAAACCAACCTTCAGTTATTTAAGTTCATCTTTGCAGATCAATGTTCTATTTAGCTATGTGGGAGACCTTTTCGGATATGGATTCAATTTTCACATGCTTGGTTTTCATGGAATTACATCATAGAAATTTCACACCATGCATGTATCAGGATCATATGGGACCCTGGGATCATTTTTAGTTTCATTGGTTTCAATTGTGGGGGAAACAAGCAGCATTGGAGATTTATTTACCACTTGAGAAGATGATTGTAATCAGAGTAGTGCAGCAACAAGCATGGTGGTTCCTCTTTGAAATTTTCTTTGAATATTAAGAAACTCAAAGTTTGGTAACTTGGCACCAACTTCAAATAACTATACATAAGCAAAAAGTGGTGAAAGTTCAGAAAATGTTTCCAAAATATGGAGGTAAAAATTATTTGCACAAATTTGGTTTTTATGGATTTTACTAATCCTTTTGGTGTTAGTGGTGATGTTATAGGATATATCAATATGAATAATCTGCATCTCTTTACATTTGGGAACACAAACTTGATGTACATGAGTGCCACTACTCAAGTTGCAGCTAAATAAAATCAATGAGCAAAACCATAAGAGAACACTTGGTGCAAGGGACAGACTACCAAATGAGGATGCCACTTGGGAATATGAAGATTTTGCAGCATCAAAATATGAAATTTCTTGAGGACAAGAAATATTGGGTGGGGAGGACTGTAATGTCCCCATTTTTATAATTGCATAGCAGGACAATTCCATCAATCCTACTAGTTCCCTAGGTTGGATTGATACATTTGAAATTTTAATAAGAGAACTAATAAATTATGTTTAGACATTAGAATTGAATAAATATTTAATAATGAATATAATTAAATAAATACAATATAAAATTGAAGTGGCAATGGAGCATGGAGACACATAAAGATTATGGGGCCCACACAAGCTAGAATTTATGTGCCACATGGAATCCAACTCTTGCAATTTCGAATCCATGGGAAGCCTAATATTTTTGGATGAGTTAGAAGGATAATACACTTGTAAATATTCATCATAGATCGAATTGGGAAGGAAATGTAACTTAGATGGAAGATGAAGAGTCAAATAGGAGCTTCTTGGACTCTTGGGCTAGATTCCCTAACATCTATGACATCTATGACACTAATGATGAAGATTATATGACATTTA
Organism: Pseudotsuga menziesii; assembly: GCA_001517045.1. Classification (NCBI taxonomy): domain Eukaryota; kingdom Viridiplantae; phylum Streptophyta; class Pinopsida; order Pinales; family Pinaceae; genus Pseudotsuga; species Pseudotsuga menziesii. The sequence goes on from LPNX010438885.1 coordinate 207,448, forward strand.
TGACATATTGCAGACATGAAGGCTGAAATATGACCATTCTAACATGTCAGGTCGAAATATGGCATCCAATAAGGCGCTCATGTGATTTGGGGAAGCTCAATGGATTCCCACTCAAATTGGGGGAAGATGGAAGGCTAGGAAAGGGAGGACACATGGCAAATCTTGAGCACACACCCTAATTTGAATTGGCTTGAGTTTGTGGATGGATTGGTAACCTTATAAGGATAAGGATTATTTATAAAATACAGGGATCAACCAAGAGAGGATCTTTTGATAATTTGATAAATTTGCATTTGTGAATTGAGAGAGCTAGTGGATGACTAGTTTCTTTCCTTAGCCAATTTCGAGGGTGAAAGATTCCCATACAAGTTGGTGTTTGGAGAGGCCATTCAGGTATTTCATGGATATTTAATGGATTTTTTTATTTTAAAGTGTAATATACAATGCATCTCGTGTTTCCTTCTTGTGCGAAACTTTCTCTCAACCATTTCCAGTTTTTATTGCATATTCTTGCTCATGGAGGGATTGCGCTTTGGGTGAGATATTGTACTCTTTGGGAGAGCTTATCCTGATACATTTATCATTATAATAAGTTTAATATGACCTTTTATTCATTCTCATAAATTCTCATGTCAAAATATTAAATGGTTGCATGTAAAAGTGATTATTAATGAGCAAACAATGACCATTTCCCCACTAGATTAATGTATTCCATTGAATGATGATGATTTCTATATTCTCATGGTAAATTCCTAATTGTAATAAGTTTAATATGATATTTTATCCATTCTCAAAAAGTATCAGTTCGAAATACCAAAGGGTTGTATGTAAAAGTGAATATTAATGAGCAAACAATGACCATTTCCACACTATATTGTTGTATGCCATGGTAATGTTGATTATTTCGAATGGGAGAATGTATATCTGATATATTTATAATGAATGGAATTTAATTTATGATAATTACAAGTTTCATTTTCAACACTTCATCATTTGAAGTCACTTTACTCAGTTTACAAGTGATTTTGTAGTTGTTTTGGATAACAGCCTGTATAAAATAAATAATGATGCATATGAGACCTTAAAAATATCCCTTAAGCATACTCTTCTTCTTTTCATAAATTCAAGTGGGTTTGGAAGCATTTGAGAAGCCATTTTCAATATTTACCGAGGGGGAATTGGAACCCCAATTGGCTAGTAAAGACTCCTACTTTGACCAGAATATTAAAAAAGTTTGCACAAGTAATTGGAAAATAATAAATGATCCCTAAAAATCATATTCAAGTCTTAATATCATCCATACACCTTCTCAGAATATTTGGGAGCATTTGGGTTAATTTGGAGACCTAGATATCAAAATTAGTCAAAGGTCGAAATCGGAGAAAAAGTGAAAATTTGGTCATTTTAGTAAAAATTCCAAAAAGGGACATTACATTGAACCTAGGCTAGTAAAATAGAGCCAATATCATTCTCCAAGTGGCTTTTGGCTTTTTCATCATCATCATTTCCACAAATATGTTGTTATGCACCCTTCATGCTCCTCTAAAGGTTGATCCTCAACTGTAGATTTATCATCGTTGGTACCACCTTATTTACTTAAAACTTTGGAGTCTTTATTTGGAAAGAAACCAAAGAAGTATCTCTTGATACTTCTCATTCCCAATGGTGATATTAATATCTCTTTAATCTATATTTCACACTCCTCTCAATATTTTGCAGTGACTCATCCAATTGAATCCCTTTTCCTTCCAATAACAAAGTAGGATCAATTCTAGGCATTGGTGTTTCTGTCCTACTATCTTCTTGGGGTATATTGACATAGGAATATTAATTCCCATCAATTGAAACATGCAAGACTCCACTTGGGGTTTCATCCCTTTCATAAACATAGATTATTCCATGCTCAAATGAGGATTCTTCCTCTTATTTCCATACATAATCTTCAATAAAAACTACTAATCTCATTTTGCAATCATTTCTTCTACTTCTACTTGAGAATTCAAATTTCGTTAGGACTTATTGATGAATAAAATGAGAATGTTTAGAGTACCATGATATGATACCACTATAATATTCCCAAATCATATTTGAGAATATTAACTTAACCACAAAAATTTAAATCTGAAAATTTTCAAAGAGTGGGAGCTAGTTATTAAAACTAGTGTTGAGGCAGTTATTCCTAGTCTCTGTTAAACCCACCCAAAACTTAATAAATGGACATTATTGGATCTGATGATAGTGATTAAAGGTGTGTAGCATCATTAAAAATAGGACTGATCTATATTAATCATCCTTTTCACAATGTACAAGGACCTTTTATGTTTCGAAATCAGCAACCGTTGAAGTCTACTCCAAGGCTTCCTCGGTACACCAACATATGAAAAATAGATCATTTCCACAATATTAAGGATAAATAAGAAGTTTTTTGGCCTGAAACTGAATCCCAACCAACTAATTTACACAAAATAAATCAAATATAAACACTTGAAGACTCAGTTGGAAGATTTGGAAGGAGTTGGACAAACTAGGACAGCTAGACTATCTAGTTTCCAAGTCGACCCAAACATACTAAGAGGAGAATGAATATGAAGACCAATGTTGTGTATCAGTACATATTTGTCCTAAATAACATAATAAACTCACAAAATTGAAAATCATTGAGCATAATACAATCTACTGCAAAGATTCTGAAAACTAGTCATAAAATCATTGAAATCTAAGCACAATGTGAACATTAAGGAGAAGAGTAGAATTTTCTATAGAAGTATTAATGCATTTTACATAACTCCAAGCTTTTTGTCGTAACATTATCATGCAAATATAGCAATTTGGCGTTATTATATCCAAACTTGCTTGTGTTTTTCATATTTAAGTTAGCTTATAAAACTTATTCACAAGTTTATGAACATAGAAATTAAGTTCAAGTGCAAGTATCACAACATTTTATTAAAAACATTGATTTTATTTAAAGTATCAAAATACTATTAAAATGGGATTCACTGAAACCAAAGTTTTATGTCTATGGACTTGACACTTCTGAATTGATGATGTCACCTTAATTTTAGTTCTTTTCTATGTTGTTTTATAAACGTGACTTCCGAATTGAATAATATATAAACGTGACCTTCCAATTGAATAATAATTCATAAGGCTTATTCCTATAAAATGTCATTATCATTTATCCCTTAAAATATTTTAAAGTTTGCAAAAGTGTATAATTATTCTTTAATGATTTTATTTTTGGTTTTTCGCATTTTATCTATTTTTTAGGCAAAATATAATTGCTACAAATAAATAAATAAAATATTTATGGAATATGATAGTAATTAAACAAGTTTTCAAAGATTAAAGCATATGCATTAAATAAGTTGGATTAAGATTTTGATTATCAAGAAATCCCAGATGATCAATATGAAATAGATCGATGAAATCACCAAAACCTCATTGCATGAAAATCAAGCCAAATAATAGTAGCCCAACAAACGAATGACCAAGGAAAGAAAGTCTACTAGATCAAAAGAGAGAAAACGAAGGAAAACAAAACCCTAAGTATTTACAAAATTCAAATGGGCCCCCTTTGATTTTGTGTGAAATCAAGGGGAGTTGTTGGGGTGCCAACATAACTTTAGAAGGATAAGGATGTTTATAAAATACAGGGATCAACCAAGAGAGTAGCTTTTTATAATTTGAGAAATTTGCATTTGTGAATTGAGAGAGCTAGTGGATGACTAATTTCTTGCCTCAGACAATTTCGAGAGTGAAATATTTCCATCCAAGTTGGTGTTTAGAAAGGCCATTCAGCTCTTTCATGGAGATTTAATGGAGTTTGTATTTACAGGTGTAAGCTACAGGGAAGCTCGTGGTTCCTTCTAGTGCAGCACTTTCTCTCAACCATTTATAGTTTTTATTGCATATCCTTGCTCATGGAGGGATTGCGCTTTGGGTGAGCTATCATATTCTTTTGGAGACCTTCTCCTGATCCATTTATGATTGTAATAAGTTTAATATGCTATTTTTTTCATTCTAATAAAGTATCAGGTTGAAATATCAAATGGTTGAATGTAAAAGTGATTATTAATGAGCAAACAATGACCATTTCCCCACTAGATTGATGTATGTCATTGAATGCTAGTAATTTCAAGCTTCTCGTCGTACATTTTTTATTGTAATAAGTTTAATATTCTATGTTCTTCATTCTCAGAAAGTATCAGGTTTAAATACCAAAGGGTTTTATGTAAAAGTGAATATTAATGAGCAAATGATGACCATTTCCCCACTATATTGTTGTATGTCATGGTAGTGATGTTTATTTAGAATGGGAGAATGAAATATGATATGTTTATGATGAATGGATTGACATTTATGAGTATTAGAAGTTTCATGTTCATTTTTTCAGCATTTGAAGTCATTTTACTCAGTTTAATTGCATTTGGAGAATATTTGGTGCCATTTTCCCAAGGGTCGAATTAGTGATTTTGTAGTTGTTTGGGAAAAGGGTCGTAACAGCCTGTATAAACTGAATAATGATGCATATGACACCTTAACAATGTCCATTAAACATCATCTGCCTCTTTTCATAAATTTGAGTGGGTTTGGGATCATTTGAGAAGCCATTTTCAGCATTTACCCAGGAGGAATTGGAACCCCAATTGGCTAGTAAAGACTCCCACTTTGACCAGAATATTAAACAAGTTTGAAAAAGTAATTGGAGGGTCATAAATCATTCCTAAACCTCATATTCAAGTCTTAATATCATTTATACACCTTCTCATAATATTTTGGAGCATTTGGGTCAATTTGGAGACCTAGACATCAAAATTAGTCAAAGGTCGAAATAGGAGAAAAAGTGAAAAATTGGTCATTTTAATAAAAATTCCAAAAAAGGACATTACAAGTGGTATCATATCATGGTATTTTCACCTATTCATTAATACCATACATTGAATAAAAATTTGCATACATTTATTGGCTTTACAATATAACCACAATTCCCACTTTCCTTCCTCCCCGACCAACAATTACAAAAATTACAACCATAGATATTGGAGCATGTCTCTAGGAATATCGAAATTTGAGAGGGGATATTCATGAGTGGTATTCTTTCCAAGAATATCTTATCAATTATGGATTTAGGTACAAGAAGGAAATGTGAATTCATTAAGGTACAATCATCAATCCACAAGTTTGGAGGAGCATGAAATGAGAAAAAATTATCCTATTTGTGAAAAGAGCCTAGATACACCATTAAAGAAAGAAACAGATAACCATGAAGTG
>LPNX010438885.1:213146-264827 GCA_001517045.1 Pseudotsuga menziesii
TTTCTCTAGTAAAAATTGGTTTTTGACCAAAAATTGGCCTTTGGCCATTTGAATTTCATTTAAGAAGTATTAATTCCACTCCAAATATGACGCAAGAACAAGAGGGAAAAATGAAGAATGAAAAAAAAACAAAAAGAATTATGAAGAATTATAAAAAAAAAATTATCAACAAAAGAAATAAAAGAGGAAAAAACATAATTTAAAAATAAAAGTTAAAAAACATGTTCAAGGTTTCCTTGAATTTGTGTCTTTGACCTCATAGTGGATTTTAGCCATCCATATTCAGAGTTTCTCTGGTAAAAATTGGTTTTTGACCAAAAATTGGCCTTTGGCCATTTGAATTTCATTGAAGTATTAATTCCACTCCAAATATGAAGCAAAAATGAGAGGGAAAAATGAAGAATAAAAAAAAAATTATCAACAAAGAAATAAAAGGGGAGAAGTTAAAAAGCAAAGGGATGAGTAATCATTGAGAATATCAGGATACGGATATTACAGTTGCAAAATTTCTTCATGGGAGGATCCATCCTTCCTTGAAGACGTGGAGAAGATTCAAAGAACAATGTGCAACATTGAAGGTAATTTCATGTCTTTGATTTTTTATAGAAATAATTTGGTTGAGCTTAATAAATGGTTACATGAAGAATACTTGAATAATAATGAGGATATTCATAAGCTCAAAACTCAAAATGGGAAACTTTCAAAAAGGTTGTAAGATATGTGTTCTTCCTCCTATGTTTCAGCTTGTCATATGGTAGATTACTTGGAGGATCCTAATGACATGTTGGATCATGAGAAACATGGAAAATTGCAGGTTATTGATTTGTTTGAATATGAGATTGATAAGAGCCAATCACTAGTTGTGGTGGAAGATGAACTTGAGTTTCCTCTTGAAGATGGGTGCACACTTTTTTAAGAAGTGCACGATTCCACTACCTTGGAACCAACTCATGAGGAAAGTTTTGCATTTTTAAGGGAGTTGCATAATTCTACCTCTATAGATCCTTCACATGATGAAAATTTTGCACTTTCTGATCATTTGGGTGAGTTGGTTATTTCTCCCACATCCTACACTTGCAAATTTTGCAGCATTATTGGGGCGCGCACCTTAACAAGCCCTTAAGTTGGGTAACCCCGTGGTTTTTGTGCGGAGCTATGACTCAAAATAGTCTTAGGGGTGTCGGGGTTGAGTCAAAATCCTTGATTTTGTAATTAACCCATGGTTTAAATCCAGGGTTTAGGGTTCAGGATGCCCATGGTCTAAGTCCGTAGTTTTGTAATAAGTGCAATGCATAAATAAGCACTCCTGTAAATAAGTCAAGTTAGGTTTTTTTGGATGTAAAAAGAACTAAGGCGAAGCTAAGGCTATTTTGTAAGAGAAGGTTAAGTCCCAGCTGTGTGCATGGACGACCTCTGCAGCTGTGTGCGTAGAGGGTTTGTAAGAGATTAAGAAGATCTGCAGCTGTGTGCGCAGAGGCCTGCAGCTGTGTGTGCGGCTTTAAGGACTTGAAGGGATCTGCAGCTGAGTGCGCAGATCAGAACTATGATTTTGTAGAAAGTTGAATAAAACACAGTTTTGTGGATGTAGCCCCTACACTGGGGGTGAACCACGTTATATCTGGTGTTGTGATTCTTGTGTGATTCTGTTATGTTCTTTTATGCATTGATAAATATAGATATATCTGATAAGTAAGATCACTGCTTAAATAATAGCTTCGCTGTGAATTCCCAGTAAGGGTTAAGCAAGTCACTGTTTGTTTATCTAACTGCAAAGATATATATATGTGAATGTTTAAGCACTATGTTAATTGGTTATAAAACATTAAAGGATAAAGGTACAGTAATATCCCTCTTCTACTTGCAGAAACCTGATTCTGCGGCACCCCATAGTTATTTCGGGTGAGACTGCAGCATGTTCGCACGCTGTTGCCAAAAGGGCCAACACTGTGGGTCTTTTGTTGGTGCAAAGTAATTGTTGTAAAACCCGGGTCTGCCCTATTGCCCAACAAATTGGTTTCGTTGCCGGTTGAACTCAGAATCTGCTCAAGAGGGTTTTACGTCGTACCTCGAGGGCTATGTTCTGGAGACCCTCTGTGAAGGAAATCGGTGATTGGCTTGATGAGACTTATCTGACATTTGCTGAGCAAGAGAACAAAGATCTGCATCGTAGTGCCAACGACTTTTTACAGAGGTATGTTTTTGCTGATGTTTATGAGATTTTTTTTGGTACTATCCACATAGAGTTGCACCAGTGTCTATCCAGGTTGGCCGAGAGAAGGATGAACTTCCGCAAAGGTCAATTCCCTACTTGGACCCCCGCAAGAATTAATATATTGAAAAGGGTGAACAACGAAATATCTCGAGCTGCCGATTTTTGGACGACGCGAACCCTTGAGGCATTTGTGACAGAGTTCGCCATCGACACGAGTACTTCCTTTAGTGAAGCCGAGCGGCAGTTTTTCAAAGGACCAAGGGGTAATTTTTTGAATTCCTTTCGTTTGAGAATTAAAATCCTATTAGCTGAAAAAGGAATATTGCTTATTGAATCAGCCTGTTAGATTTTGTATTACTAACCTATGTTTTCCAATGAAAACACCTTCGACGGGAAAAGTGGTTTGCTGCGAGGTGGCACAAGGTACAAGAGGAATTTTGAGTCCTATACCCTAGGTCAGAATACCGAGTCTAGCCCTACCAGTCCCCCCACCTCAGAGCCCGAAGAAACCCCTTCTGTTGGAAACCCTCCGGTAACTCCGCAGCCCAGACCTGTTCTCCCTAAGATTTCGTCGCAGACTGAAAGTAACCCTAGTATGAGTATTCCTGTCACAGGTCAGTCTACTACAGCAAGTTCCCCCCACCTAATTCCCATCCCTCTCCAACCCCCCTAGATCTGCCATGGCCCACATGGCTGATGATATTAAGCTTCCTATTTTCAAAGGAACTGGATCGGAGGATCCAGAACAGTTCTGGTTTGTATGTGAAGCGGTGTGGAACGCTAAGAACATTACAAATCCAGTTGTAAGAAGTGCGCAGCTTGTTACTTCTTTCAGGGACCAGGCTTTGACCTGGTTCATGAAATACTCCAGTAATCAGAGTCCTACCTTAGATGATATTTATGCAGCAATAATCAAAGAGTTTAAGAAGCCCAAATCTGAGTCACAGTGCATCACTGAATTGAAAGAGATTCAGCAGCGGCGCGGCGAATCCGTGTGGGACTTTGACCAAAGGTTCAAAGTTCTACTCGACCAAGTCAGTTTCACCATTAGCCCTGCACAGCACAAGGAATGGTTCATTGCAGCATTGCTACCGCATATCAAAACACCACTCATGCAACAAAAGGTTGCTAACCAGCAAGAGGCTCTGGAAATCACGATGAAGCTCAAGACCACCCCTGTCGAAGATAATTATGGTATCGCTCAAATCCAAGCACAGTTGGCCGCGATGGCTCTAGAGCTTCGCGATATGAAGAAAGGAAAAACTTGTCACGAAGAGGTTTGGTGTACACAATGCCGGACAAAGGCCACGACATGGAACAGTGTCCTGTGGTAAGAAATTACCTGAATACTGGTGCGCCAAACCCATTCAACCCTGCTGTTCTATATTGTGAAATATGTCAGACAAGTGGCCAGCATCGACCTGAAAATTTCCATATGCTCCAAAGGTATGTGCAAGTCCCCAAGAACCCCTACTGCAAGTTCTATAAGTCAGTAGGGCATAATGAAGATGAGTGTCGCAGTTATGACCTCATGAGAGAGCGCACCTATGACGCTTATCGGGTACAAAATGAGGGTCAGGGCAATGATGGCTATGGTTACCGCGGTGGTGCATCCGGTTGAGGTGCTTTTGGAGGTCGTGGTTATGGTGGTCTAGCAAGACGAGGCAGAGGGCAGGTTGTGTGTTACAACTGTAACCAAGCTGGGCATCTAGCTAGAGACTGTCAGAACCCAACCACGACATGTTGATATTGTCGAGCAGTAGATCATGTGATCGAGCAGTGCCCGCAGCTGATAGCTAAGATTCAGGAAAGAAACAGTGGCCCTACTCAGAATATTAAAATGATTTTCGTCGAACAAAGACTTGTCCCAGCCATTAATGTTGTTACGTGGAGTGGAGCTACGACACACATATAGGGTACGGGGACACAGCCTGCCAAGGCTTCGGTTCGTAAGGTCCCCATGAAAGTCCCAGCAATTGATATTGAAAGAGAACAAGAGATAGTCATGGAAGACAAGTGCAATTTTGTTGATCCTAACACAGCAGTAGTACCCATGCAGCAACATCAGCAGGAGTTGCAGCCGTAAGAATCCTCGACGGATAAAGTAAGTACACTATCCTCCTTTTTAAAGAGCTGTATGAAACTCTTAAGGAATCAAAATGCTTTAAAGGAGTTGCAAAAAGTTCTTGCTTTCTGTGAACCTCATAGAATAGTTGATAAGGAGAAAACTGTTAATCATGTCCGAAGAACTGGTAGGGAAATGAGATTGAATTCTCAGATAGGGGAGTATGATATGACTGATGTCATTCTAGATCTAGGATCAAAATTCAATGTCCTAACCAAGCAAACCTGGGAGCAAATGGGGAAACCTGCCCTTTCCTAGTCCCCTATACAGTTGAGGTTAGCCAATCAGCAAAGGATTGTGCCCCTAGGGAGATTCCCTAGTGTCCCAATAGATATTGATGGGGTCAGTACTTTAGCGGAATTTGAAGTTATTGAGCTCATTGATGACAACAATCCCTACCTAGCCCTGTTAGGAATTGAATGGGCAATGGAAAACGCTGCAGTCATTAACCTTAGCAAACGGCAGATGACCTTCGAAGGGAAGGGTTTAAGAGTCATAATACCACTAGACCCTTCTCAAGGAGAAAGGTACACAGAACCACTCAGCGACGAAGCTTAGGATGTCCTGGACCACATTTATAATATCACAGCTAAGGAAGAATATTCTGTGGATCCTACTGCCGAAGGTATCAAGGAGTGGCAGTGTGACAGCTCCTGCATGACAGACTCAGATGATGGTTTAGAAAACTGGCAGAACAGACTTTATGAGCTACATGGACATAGATGTGCCCGAATTACCAAATCTCTCAGATGTCTTGGTGCACAGGATAGAATCCCACCTATTTTCGATGGCTTATCAGACCTAGAATAGTGTATTGAACAATTCTCAGGACAAATACCAAAGTTAAGGACAAGGGAGATTCTGGACTCAGCATTCAGAGCCACAACAGCCAGATGGTGGAATAACCATAAGAATTACATTCCTATTTGGACAGCCTGTCAAAAATCCCTGTGCCCAAGAATTTTGGAACAGCCCCAGGAGATGCGAAGCAGGTTTGATGGAAAGACTAGCTCTCAGGAACAGTTGGCGCAGTACTACGCAGCATGGAAGCATGATCCTCAGGAAGAATGGGTACATCAGTTTGTGCCTACTCTAGAACCAATAGCAAAGAATTGGTACGTGGAGGCTGAGCTTCGCCAGGATACTGTAAGTTGGGATTGTCTTATTGATAGTTGTACGCTTACCTTTTCCACTAATGAAGTTTGTCTCGTTGTATATTCAGCTATCAGGTTGATTTATACTAAGGTATGTGATCCTCAAGAAGTAGCAGGACACCAACACGATTGGAAAACACAAGAAGCCCCTCCAGTAGAATGGTATAACCTCACAATTGACGAGGATGATGATCCATGCAATATTGAAGGACACTGTGCCGCACACGGACCAGCAGTCGAAGCACCTGAAGTGACTCAGCCTCTGAAGACGCGGTCAGTCAACATTGGATCAGGAGAACATCCTAAGCATGCTACCATGAGAGATTATTGGGATGTAGAAATGGTGAGCAAGGTGACCCAACTTCTCCAAGAACACTAGAACCTATCTTTGACCAAGCTCTCAAACATGCAAGGGATAATTATGGCGGTGTTAGGCATTCTGTCGTGGGTTGAAGTTCGACTCCATGTCGAAGATGGTTTCCAGAAGTGTCGAATTTCCATATTAGGGCACAGTCCGAGTTACTACTTGTACTGAAGCATGAAAAATCTGTCGAACCTTCAAAAACGTCCATTGGAAGAAATCCAAAGTGGCAGCGCCGGTACGTTCTCTGCATTAACTGCCTATATTAATGCGATATTGGACAATCTACCGCCATTTGGTCAATATCTTTGCTCGATTTGGTATCATCAATTCCCATTTACGACCGATTTAATCAATGGATTCCATAAGAAGACACCCACACCTCCCAGGCTCGCATTTTACGGTTTCTTGCATTTGACAACTAAACCCATGTCAGCTGATCAAGAACTTCAGGACTTATTGAGAGAATTTGAACAGATGGGTCTGCAGAACATTTTCCACCCCCCACCTGTGCCTGCAGCCCATGAAGAGACTGTTCCAGTACCGCCTCCGCCAATGTAGACACACTCTTCCAGGAAAAAGTTTAAGCCCGAATTTCGTTCTAAGCGGAACGAAGACAGACACAAGCAATCATGGCAAACATCGGAAGATCCTGGGATGGATTCACCTGGTTCAGTAGAGGTCCTGCCTGCAGAAGAGGAGAACATTGCACCAAATCTTCCATCGTATCTTCAACCTATTTGACCAGGGGTTAAACCACCCCGGCGGACAAAGAAGTTCACAATAAGCACCCTTTCACTGCCACCAGGTGTGCAGCTGGTTGGGACTATGATAGGAAAAATAGATCGGCTTAAGTATGCCGACCATGATACGAATGATCATGGAAAGTTTCCCCGGTTCGCCCCCAGAACATATTTACACTTCGTCAAGTATGACGAAGCGACATTATTAGAAGTAAGACAGTGGGCTGCCGGCTTGGATCAAGCTGGTCTGCTCAAGATGCTCGATGTTCCCCATTTTGGTTGCAGCACATAGGTGACCATAGTGGTCAAACAGTTGCTGCCCTTGGTCCATGACGGCCACCTATGGATAGGAGACAAGAAAATCCCTATCAACAGCAAGCTCATTCATAAGATTATTGGCTTACCAATGGCGGGGCCTGATCCGGGGACCAAATTTCCTTCGAAGCATGAGGATACAGAGCTCGCACAAACCATGAAGGAATGCTTTGGCCTGACGAAGGGGAAATGTGGGTATCACACTTCCGTGATTCAGGAACACAACATTCGCTTCACAGCTGAGCTCCTAGCATGCAAGATAATGCGGAAATGTAGACCAACTGAAGTGCCTGCCCCGGTCATTAGAATTGCTATGAATTGTGCTGAAGGCTACAGCTACAACTGGGCAGCATACCTTGTGAAGGAATTCCTGGAAGACGTCTGCGATGCGTAGGAGAAAGGTAGGCCCTTTCACTACTCATGGTTGATGGTCCTCATCGCACTAATAGGATGGAAAGAACCTACTGAGGCACATTTTGAGTCTATCTCTGCGGACATGCCTGGTGCAGTTAGGTATGCATCTCTATGGTTTCCCAGGATAAAACCCTACAGAAAATGACAAACACCGTCTTTGCCTTTTATATGTGGGGTATCTCGTATGAGATCATAAAAACCCCTCAGCTCAGCGATGAGCTATTCTCTCAATATGCCGGCGTAGCCAATTTCAGCGCCGACATGCATCATACTTTCATCCAGGCCCGCACAGATCAAAAGCATCAATGGTTTAAGTTACCATATGTAGTACGTGAGGAAGACATCCGGACAGTAGTTCAGCATTGGCCGCCTGAATGGTTGAAAGACATGGGAAAAAAACCTCACATTCCAGTTCCCCCGGTTACCAATGTGGGCGCAGGCCCTAGTCACACGCAGCAGCAAGACCCACCATCGGATAGTGAAGAACAAAATGACTCGCAGCAGACTAAAAGCGACCAAGGGGGAGATGGTGGAAATGAAGATGAAGATGAAGAGTCAGTTAACACTACCTCCAACCCTAATCAGTCCGAGAAGAGAAAGTCACCAAAAGTACAGGAAGTGACCAAACCTCGGGCCCGAAAGAAAGCAAAAGCATCAAAAGACAAAGCTCTCGATGAAGAACCTGCTATGATGCTCGAGGAGTTTGATCAGGCTCTGACAAAGTCTACAAAAGAATTAACTAGCAAGTGGTCCGAGTTTGTAGATCTACATCTTGCTGCTCTTACTGGTGTAGCAAACAGGATTTCAGAACTAAAGGACTTAACCAAAAAATAAGTGAGTGGCGCTGCCACAAGCAGCGCACCAGTAAGTGCGCAGCCATACCTAAGGCAATGGCCAGTTAGAGAAAACAAGGGCCAAGTGTCTAGCGTTGCCCTCATCGTAACTGATGCAGCATCCCGCACAGAGATGAGAATGATAGTAGGAATCGATTACACTAAGATGACCATGATAAAATTACATCTCTGCCAGTCAGCTATCGCGAAGGAACTCCAGGCACAAGATCACTATTCCCAAAAATAGTTGGAAGATACTAGGAAACAGAATGATAGCCTCGCAGCACAGCTAGAGGCCGCAAAGCAGAGAAAGAGAGATGCAGAGCGTAAGCGGATTACGCTGGTACGCGTTTTGGATGAGGCATGTCGAAGTCTTCCTAACTTCGACGTACAGCTAGTGGAAGAGCCAGAACAAAGATTAGTCATGCTGAAAGACTACGCCCAGCAGTCTCGCAGTGAAATTGAGAAGCTCAAAGTAGAACATGAGGCTCAGATTTCAGAGCTTCAACTCTGCATCACCCCGGAGAGCCCACCAGAGGTCAGGGAGCAACGCCGAGCAAACATTCAGGCCTCCGTAGAAAAAATCTCGGATAATGTGAGCAGCGCAGCAAAGCTGCTAGAAGAAAGAGTTGAGGCCTGGACCACCTTGCAGGAACATCCAGAAGTCGGACAACTGCAAGAGACCATCAGACAGCGACAGGCAGAGTTGGAGGCAGTAAAAGTGGAAATTAAGACTATGCCACCTATGGAGAAAATGCTAAAGGTAAAGCGAAGCACTGAACTCCACCAGGAAATTGAGTCGTGCAGAGAAAGAGCAACAAAAGTGGAAAATTCTTTGCAGCCGCTTCTCAGCGAAGCTTTTGAGTTGAGTACTGCTGCGGACACCCAACTCAAAATTCTGAAGGAATATGAGGCATTTGCACAGCAAAAGGTTAGCAAAGCATCCGCTGCAGTATTACAGGAGTTGGTCAAAAAGGAGCAAGCAGCCAATAATATCATGCGCAGTCTCAACAAATAGTTCACTATCTTGGCTAACAAAGTTCGCCTACCAGAAGATCAGCAGAGTGTCCCGGGACGGGCCACTGGTGAGTCTTAGGGGCCTGTTGGGGCGCGCACCTTAACAATCCCTTAAGTTGGGTAACCCCACGGTTTTTGTGCACAGCTATGACTCAAAATAGTCTTAGGGGTGTCGGGGTTGAGTCAAAATCCTTGATTTTGTAATTAACCCATGGTTTAAATCCAGGGTTTAGGGTTCGGGATGCCCATGGTCTAAGTCCATAGTTTTGTAATAAGTGCAATGTATAAATAAGCACTCCTGTAAATAAGTCAGGTTAGGTTTTTTTGGATGTAAGAAGAACTAAGGAGAAGCTAAGGCTATTTTGTAAGAGAAGGTTAAGTCCCAACTGTGTGCGTGGACGACCTCTGCAGCTGTGTGCGCAGAGGGTTTGTAAGAGATTAAGAAGATCTGCAGCTGTGTGCACAACTTTAAGGACTTGAAGGGATCTGCAGCTGAGTGCACAGAACAGAACTGTGATTTTGTAGAAATTTGAATAAAACACAGTTTTGTGGACGTAGCCCCTACACTGGGGGTGAACCACGTTATATCTGGTGTTGTGGTTCTTGTGTGATTCTGTTATGTTCTTTTATGCATTGATAAATATAGATATATCTGATAAGTAAGATCGCTGCTTAAATAATAGCTTCGTTGTGAATTCCCAGTAAGGGTTAAGCAAGTCACTATTTATTTATCTAACTGCGAAGATATATATATGTGAATGTTTAAGCACTATGTTAATTGGTTATAGAACATTAAAGGATAAAGGTACAGTAATATCCCTCTTCTACTTGCACAAACCTGATTCTGTGGCACCCCATAGTAGTTGCGGGTGAGACTGCAGCCTGTTCGCAGGCTGTTGCCGAAAGGGCCAACACCGTGGGTCTTTTGTTGGTGCAAAGTAATTGGTGTAAAACCTGGGTCTGCCCTATTTCCCAACAAGCATTCATCCTAATGAAGTATAGGTGAAAAGTTTCTTTTTTATAGTGCCACATGAAGAGTATGGAATTTATATATCTCCTTCTAATGATGACATGATGAGAGAACCATCTTATTTACATTTGCAGTAGCATCCTTTGTTACATTATGATTATACACATCTACATGGGTGCACCTATGATGTTCACTTGAGTCACTTGGAGACTCATGATTTTCCTTACTCCTTTTCTAGTCTATTTGATGTTGGAGGAAATTCATCCCACACTTGGGTGAAGAGATATATGATTGAAGAAAATTATTATTGGCAGCAACATCGTCTGTTATCTCATGATGACATACATATTCATGGGTGTATTGATGAGACTTCCTTGATCCACTTGAAGTCTTCATGTTTTCTTTACTCCTTATTTAGTTCATATTTTGGTGGAGGTTCTTCATTCACTTCTTGGATGAAAGAACACATGGGTGATTATATTGATGTGCATTATATATGTTTGGAGCATCATTATGGGACATGGGATCCTCACCTATGTCATTAGGGAAGATATGATATAATACTTGATGCTTGTGTGTATGGGCCACATGGTGATCTACTTACTCGGATGTATAAGCACTTTCATGATTATTTGATGAGGTACCTTCCTGATGTACATTTGTATGATGTTTGGAAGAGAGCAATACTAGAAATGGGATCATGGAATTGCTTGGTTTCATCTCACTTCGAGTAGCAGTTTTGTTGTTGGTTTGAGAAACCAAAACCAACCTTCAGTTATTTAAGTTCATCTTTGCAGATCAATGTTCTATTTAGCTATGTGGGAGACCTTTTTAGATATGGATTCAATTTTCACATGCTTGGTTTTCACGGAATTCCATCATAGAAATTTCACACCATGCATGTATCAGGATCATATGGGACCCTGGGATCATTTTTAGTTTCATTGGTTTCAATTGTGGAGGAAACAAGCAGCATTGGAGATTTATTTACCACTTGAGAAGATGATTGTAATCAGAGTAGTGCAGCAACAAGCATGGTGGTTCCTCTTTGAAATTTTCTTAGAATATTAAGAAACTCAAAGTTTGGTAACTTGGCACCAACTTCAAATAACTATACATAAGTAAAAAGGGGTGAAAGTTCAGAAAATGTTTCCAAAATATGGAGGTAAAAATTATTTGCACAAATTTGGTTTTTATGGATTTTACTAATCCTTTTGGTGTTAGTGGTGATGTTATAGGATATATCAATATGAATAATCCACATCTCTTTACATTTGGGAACACAAACTTGATGTACATGAGTGCCACTACTCAAGTTGCAGCTAAAGAAAATAAATGAGCAAAACCATAAGAGAACACTTGGTGCAAGGGACAGACTACCAAATGAGGATGCCACTTGGGAATATGAAGATTTTGCAGCATCAAAATATGAAATTTCTTGAGGACAAGAAATATTGGGTGGGGAGGACTGTAATGTCCCCATTTTTATAATTGCATAGCAGGACAATTCCATCAATCCTACTAGTTCCCTAGGTTGGATTGATACATTTGAAATTTTAATAAGAGAACTAATAAATTATGTTCAGACATTAGAATTGAATAAATATTTAATAATGAATATAATTAAATAAATACAATATAAAATTGAAGTGGCAATGGAGCATGGAGACACATAAAGATTATGAGGCCCACACAAGCTAGAATTTATGTGCCACATGGAATCCAACTCTTGCAATTTCGAATCCATGGGAAGCCTAATATTTTTGGATGAGTTAGAAGGATAATACACTTGTAAATATGCATCATGGATCGAATTGGGAAGTAAATGTAACTTAGATGGAAGATGAAGATTCAAATAGGAGCTTCTTGGACTCTTGGGCTAGATTCCCTAACATCTATGACATCTATGACACTAATGATGAAGATTATATGACATTTATGACATATTGTAGACATGAAGGCTGAAATATGACCATTCTGACATGTCAAGTCGAAATATGGCATCCAATAAGGCGCTCATGTGATTTGGGGAAGCTCAATGGATTCCCACTCGAATTGGGGGAAGATGGAAGGCTAGGAAAGGGAGGACACATGGCAAATCTTGAGCACACACCCTAATTTGAATTGGCTTGAGTTTGTGGATGGATTGGTAACCTTATAATGATAAGGATTATTTATAAAATACAGGGATCAACCAAGAGAGGAGCTTTTGATAATTTGATAAATTTGCATTTTTGAATTGAGAGAGCTAGTGGATGACTAGTTTCTTTCCTTAGCCAATTTCAAGGGTGAAAGATTCCCATACAAGTTGGTGTTTGGAGAGGCCATTCAGGTATTTCATGGAGATTTAATGGATTTTTTCATTTTCAAGTGTAATATAAAAGGCATCTCGTCTTTCCTTCTTGTGTGAAACTTTCTCTCAACCATTTCCAGTTTTTATTGCATATTCTTGCTCATGGAGGGATTGCGCTTTGGGTGAGATATTGTACTCTTTGGGAGAGATTATCCTAATCCATTTCTGATTATAATAAGTTTAATATGACCTTTTATTTATTCTCATAAATTCTCATGTCAAAATATTAAATGGTTGCATGTAAAAGTGATTATTAATGAGCAAACAATGACCATTTCCCCACTAGATTAATGTATTCCATTGAATGATGATGATTTATATATTATCATGGTAAATTCCTAATTGTAATAATTTTAATATGATATTTTATCCATTCTCAAAAAGTATCAGTTCTAAATACCAAAGGGTTGTATGTAAAAGTGAATATTAATGAGCAAACAATGACCATTTCCACACTATATTGTTGTATGCCATGGTAATGTTGATTATTTCGAATGGGAGAATGTATATCTGATATATTTATAATTAATGGACTTTAATTTATGATTATTACAAGTTTCATTTCAACACTTCATCATTTGAAGTCACTTTACTCAGTTTAATTGCAATTGGAGAAGATTTGGTGCCATTTCCCCAAGGGTCGAATTAGTGATTTTGTAGTTGTTTTGGATAACAGCCTATATAAACTAAATAATGATGCATATGAGACCTTAACAATATCCCTTAATCATACTCTTATTCTTTTCATAAATTCAAGTGGGTTTGGAAGCATTTGAGAAGCCATTTTCAATATTTACCAAGGGGGAATTGGAACCCCAATTGGCTAGTAAAGACTCCTACTTTGACCAGAATATTAAAAAAGTTTGCACAAGTAATTGGAAAATCATAAATTATCCCTAAACATAATATTCAAGTCTTAATATCATCCATACACCTTCTCAGAATATTTGGGAGCATTTGGGTTAATTTGGAGACCTAGATATCAAAATTAGTCAAAGGTCGAAATCGAAGAAAAAGTGAAAATTTGGTCATTTTAGTAAAAATTCCAAAAAGGGACATTACATTGAACCTAGGCTAGTAAAATAGAGCCAATATCATTCTCCAAGTGTCTTTTGGCTTTTTCATCATCATCGTTTCCACAAATATGTTGTTATGCACCCTTCATGCTCCTCTAAAGGTTGATCCTCAACTGTAGATTTATCATCGTTGGTACCACCTTATTTACTTAAAACTTTGGAGTCTTTCTTTGGAAAGAAACCAAAGAAGTATCTCTCGATAATTCTCATTCCCAATGGTGATATTAATATCTCTTTAATCTATATTTCACACTCCTCTCAATATTTTGCAGTGACTCATCCAATTGAATCCCTTTTCCTTCCAATAACAAAGCAGGATCAATTCTAGGCATTGGTGTTTCTATCCTACTATCTTCTTAGGGTATATTGACATAGGAATATTAATTCCCATCAAGTGAAACATGCAAGACTCCACTTGGGGTTTCATCCCTTTCATAAACATAGATTATTCCATGCTCAAATGAGGATTCTTCCTCTTATTTCCATACATAATCTTCAATAAAAACTACTAATCTCATTTTGCAATCATTTCTTCTACTTCTGCTTGAGAATTCAAATTTCGTTAGGACTTATTGATGAATAAAATGAGAATGTTTAGAGTACCATGATATGATACCACTATAATATTCCCAAATCATATTTAAGAATATTAACTTAACCACAAAAATTTAAATCTGAAAATTTTCAAAGAGTGGGAGCTAGTTATTAAAACTAGTGTTGAGGCAGTTATTCCTAGTCTCTGTTAAACCCACCCAAAACTTAATAAATGGAAATTATTGGATCTGATGATAGTGATTAAAAGTGTGTAGCATCATTAAAAATAGGACTGATCTATATTAATCATCCTTTTCACAATGTACAAGGACCTTTTATGTTTCGAAATCAGCAACTGTTGAAGTCTACTCCAAGGCTTCCGCGGTACACCAACATATGAAAAATAGATCATTTCCACAAGATTAAGGATAAATAAGAAGTTTTTTGGCCTGAAACTGAATCCCAACCAACTAATCTACACAAAATAAATCAAATATAAACACTTGAAGACTCAGTTGGAAGATTTGGAAGGAGTTGGACAAACTAGGACAGCTAGACTATCTAGTTTCCAAGTCGACCCAAACATACTAAGAGGAGAATGAATATGAATACCAATGTTTTGTATCAGTACATATTTGTCCTAAATAACATAATAAACTCACAAAATTGAAAATCATTGAGCATAATACAATCTACTGCAAAGATTCTGAAAACAAATTAACATGGAAGAACTTTATTTCAAAACTGTTATTAAATTGCCATCGGTGAACAAACGTAGAAATCCCAAACCATTACTGGAATGCTGCGTGGGTACCACATTTAGATCTTCCACTAATTACCTTATCCTTTGCCTGAATTTGCTTCAAACAACGAAATAAGATTCGGTGTATGCTTTTTCTAATTTGGAAATTTTATATGTGATGGCCATTTTGCCTATTTCTATTCATATAGAGAAGATAGCTTTTTCTATTTGGAATTATATAAACAGATGATATTGGAAACCTTTTTAATGAAGAGTTATAAGTGATGAAATTTGGAAAGTTTATTATATGATATTTCTGTATTATATATATTGTTATTTGATTGATTTTTCATAAGAATTCTTCTAAAATTGGCATGTTTATTAATACAACATAATGTATATACAAATTGTAACATTATGTGATAAATGATTAATAAATTTCAATATGAATTGTAAATGTGAATTCTTTTTACTTGGAAATTAATTGAAAATTTAATGATTTAATTTTTAAACATTTTGTATATTTGCATTAATTAAAAACATAGATTTTAATACGAACTTGCATCTTCATTGATACAATAAAATGAAATGTTATAGGAAAAGTTCATACAAGAGTTATGTTATGAAATTGCATTAATAGTTTTTGATATTAGAATCTTTCCAAAAAAAAACATGTATGTGTATTCTCCTTGTTTTTAGACCGTGGGAAGATGGTGAGCGCTACACATACACCTTCTCAGAATATTTGGGAGCATTTGGGTTAATTTGGAGACCTAGATATCAAAATTAGTCAAAGGTCGAAATCGAAGAAAAAGTGAAAATTTGGTCATTTTAGTAAAAATTCCAAAAAGGGACATTACATTGAACCTAGGCTAGTAAAATAGAGCCAATATCATTCTCCAAGTGTCTTTTGGCTTTTTCATCATCATCGTTTCCACAAATATGTTGTTATGCACCCTTCATGCTCCTCTAAAGGTTGATCCTCAACTGTAGATTTATCATCGTTGGTACCACCTTATTTACTTAAAACTTTGGAGTCTTTCTTTGGAAAGAAACCAAAGAAGTATCTCTCGATACTTCTCATTCCCAATGGTGATATTAATATCTCTTTAATCTATATTTCACACTCCTCTCAATATTTTGCAGTGACTCATCCAATTGAATCCCTTTTCCTTCCAATAACAAAGCAGGATCAATTCTAGGCATTGGTGTTTCTATCCTACTATCTTCTTGGGGTATATTGACATAGGAATATTAATTCCCATCAAGTGAAACATGCAAGACTCCACTTGGGGTTTCATCCCTTTCATAAACATAGATTATTCCATGCTCAAATGAGGATTCTTCCTCTTATTTCCATACATAATCTTCAATAAAAACTACTAATCTCATTTTGCAATCATTTCTTCTACTTCTGCTTGAGAATTCAAATTTCGTTAGGACTTATTGATGAATAAAATGAGAATGTTTAGAGTAACATGATATGATACCACTATAATATTCCCAAATCATATTTGAGAATATTAACTTAACCACAAAAATTTAAATCTGAAAATTTTCAAAGAGTGGGAGCTAGTTATTAAAACTAGTGTTGAGGCAGTTATTCCTAGTCTCTGTTAAACCCACCCAAAACTTAATAAATGGAAATTATTGGATCTGATGATAGTGATTAAAAGTGTGTAGCATCATTAAAAATAGGACTGATCTATATTAATCATCCTTTTCACAATGTACAAGGACCTTTTATGTTTCGAAATCAGCAACTGTTGAAGTCTACTCCAAGGCTTCCTCGGTACACCAACATATGAAAAATAGATCATTTCCACAAGATTAAGGATAAATAAGAAGTTTTTTGGCCTGAAACTGAATCCCAACCAACTAATTTACACAAAATAAATCAAATATAAACACTTGAAGACTCAGTTGGAAGATTTGGAAGGAGTTGGACAAACTAGGACAGCTAGACTATCTAGTTTCCAAGTCGACCCAAACATACTAAGAGGAGAATGAATATGAATACCAATGTTGTGTATCAGTACATATTTGTCCTAAATAACATAATAAACTCACAAAATTGAAAATCATTGAGCATAATACAATCTACTGCAAAGATTCTGAAAACTAGTCATAAAATCATTGAAATCTAAGCACAATGTGAACATGAAGGAGAAGAGTAGAATTTTCTATAGAATATTATTTCAGGAATTAAATCCAATACATCATAGGAAAAAATACATCAGAATATTTTGTCATAACATCCATAGATAACTTAGTATAGAGCATCCTTCATTACAACAAAGAATTCACCAAAAGAGATATGACACTAGGAAATTCGAGCTTTATGGGACATCAACTATTCTGATGAATTTATAATGATCAGCAGCAGCAAGTGGAGCTACAATAAAAATACATGCAAATGTATTAATTCCAAAATACTTAATATTCAACTAGTAGTAGAAGGGGCACATCTCCATACTCGGGACAAGTGGCACATCACCCAAGTCAAAATAAAGTTACACGTCTCTCAAGATCAATTCACAAATGAAAGAAATATGTGAGAGTGGGTGAAACACCTTATTTTATAACTTATATTTCTTCTTGGGAAAGTAATCCTTGAATTAGATGCATTGAACCTGGACACTAGCGCCCTCCTTAGTTGAATTTGAAACTTTGTGCTTTCTGGCTCTTTCCTTGCTTTATCTTGTTTTTCCTTGCTTTCCACTTGTACTGATTTTCATTGGATTTTTTCTTGTTTTTCTGCGCCTTATTATTCTCCCGCCACCTTCTTGATTTTAGGCTGATTTTCTCTATTTTCGGCCTTTCTTCCTTTCTTTCCTTTTTTTGCTTTTTTCTTGCTTTCTTCTGGCTTTCTTTTTTCTCCTTATTTTTTATTTGGAAACATTACATGAAGTCATATAATCATCCATTCTCCCTCTTATTCATCCTTAAGCATTATCCACTCAAAAATATAAAAATTCATAATTAAATGTGCACTTACACTATACAATATATCCATTCCAAACATTTATTATGTCATTTGATCCTAATTAATTATTTATTCACCCATGGAACTAATGGCTTAGGAGAATGATAAAGGAACACTAGGGATGTTACATGGGAAATCCATGGTGATATCAAAATGGGGACATGACAATATCCATTCAAGAACTCATACTTGGTCAGTGTCGTGTTCTTCATTAACTTTTCCTGAGATGGGAAGGTTGATCCTAGATATGTCTCGAAGTAGTCATTTCTCTAATTGTTTGTATCATTTTCTTTATTTTGGGAATAATTTCCTTATTGGTTGTCAATTAAATTGCTATAACTAAGACTATTTTTGTCTTTTGATGGTATTTGCATGATGTTTTCTAAAACCATGGTGAACTTTTCAAATTTAGTCCTTGTTTCCAATTTTATACCTATCTTAATTGGGTATTCTTTCTGGGAGATGATATTGAGGTTTTTCTTTTCATGGGTTGCATCATTTGCTTGATATTACAAATCCTTCTCCATCATCTTGGCTTCTTTAGTTTGAATGTTCAATCTTTTTCTAATTTCTTCATTTCATGATCTTTCACCCTCTTCTATTTCTTTCTAAAGTTGGACATGTCGTAAGACAATCATTTTTCTTGTATCATCAATCTGGATATGTGATATTTGTAGCTGATTTTTCAAGGATTGGATTTCTTCAATCTTATATTTTTCCTATTGTTCAACATTCTTTCTTTACTTCCCCAATTCCTCCTTTAGATATATAATTTCCATAAGTTGCTTTTGATTTTCTAAGATTAAGTTTTCAAGTTTATCTTTTAAAGAATTAATTTTAACCTCCTTTGTTTGACAGGATTTATCCATCTCCGGAATTTGACTGGTGAAGCATGCTACCATTTTCTTAGACTCTCCTTTCTTTTTCATTATTTCCATAATTCCATTTCCAATCTTTTTAAAAATCTTCTATTGTTTCCCTTTGAATATTAATAATGTTCCTTGCTTCTTTAATAGAGAGATCATCAAAATATTCTAGGTTGTACTCTACTTGAATTTTTGTTCTTCTTAATCAAAGGATTTCCAAATTTTCCCAAAGTTCATGAGAAGATGATTGAGACCCAACCTTGTCCTTTTTATCTAACAGAGTGTCCACTATATCTTTCTTGGCTATTTCATGACATCTAAGGAGTTCTTTTGTAGTATTGTTCTTTGGTTTTCCTTTTGGAGGAGTAAATCCATTCTACGCAATATCCCATGCCTTCAAGATTTTCAAATGAGCCTTTATTGTAGTTCTCCATGGATACTAGTTACTCTCGTCAAATTTTGGTGCTTCATTTTGTAAACATATTTCCTTCTCATCCATTTATGCGTAGAAATTTATCTTCCAATGATTAAACTATTACTAAAGATACCCATTTTGATACCAATTGTTCGAATTCTTATATATACTAAGAGGGGGGTGAATTAGTATAAAGCATAGATTACATAATTTTCACTTAACAAATTATACTTTAAAAAATTTCAATCAAAAACAATAAAGGACAAAATTAACAAATAATCTGTAAAAAACTTTATATATATAGGAGACACCAATCTCCAATTGTGAGCATCAACTGACTTCGGAAACCAATCCCACATGCAAGCACCAACTTGCTAATTATAGGCACCAACCTGTAAGGACTTCAATATTATGTACAAGCACCGACCTTCTAATTGCAGGCACCGAACTAAGTGGACACTACAACAAATCCAGGAATTAGTTTCCCATTTAGCGTCCCTTTTTAGTGTATTTTTTTTACATTGAGTGGTCAAACTAGATTCTAAATGGGACGCGTCATGGACAAAACTTAAAGCGTCTCAAAAAATGTCTTTCTTTGCTTCCTAGATAGCATCCTTTATAACGTCCAAAATAGCGTCAACATTTTTACTTCCAGAATAGCGTCCAACTTTGCTTCCTAAACAACATCAAGGTTTGCTTCCTAGTGAGTGTCTACTTTTGCTTCTTAAATGGTGTCCCCGTTAGCGCCATATTTGCATCCTTAATAACACCATGTTAGCATCCAAAGTAGCATCCAATATTGCATCTATTTTTGCTACCACTTTAGCATCCCATTTTTCACCATGTTAGCATCCAAAGTAGCTTCCAATATTGCATCTGTTTTTGCTACCATTTTAGCATCCCATTTTGCACCATGTTTTACTTCCAAATATGTGCCAATTTTCACTTCCAAATTTGCACCAATTTTTGCTTCCTTTTTTACATCATGTTTTGCTACCAAAATGACGCCAATTATTTCTTCTATTGTTGCACCATATTTTGCTTCCTATGTAGCACCATGTTTTGCATCCAAAGTAACGTCTTATTTTGCTACCATATCAACGCCATGTTTAGCTTCATCATTAGCGCCAAGTGCTGCATCCTTTTTAATGCCTAGTTTCACATCTTATTTTGCTACCATATCAACACCATGTTTGGCTTCATCATTAGCACCATGTGTTGCATCCTCTTTAATGTCTAGTTTCACATCTCTCATTTTTTGGTCACTAATTTAGTCATTTTTTAGTAATTTTATATACAAATTTTGGTCATTTTGTTTGGTCACTTATATCTTTTTTTTGGTTAATAATTAAGTTGTTTTTAACCGATATTATAATATCATTAGGGCATGGAGAAATCGAACCACCAACCTCCTGCATGTAAGGCAGGCGCTCTTCCATTGAGCTAGCACCCTTTAAAAATTCGGGAACCTAACTTACATAATCCTCTATAATGGTAAAAATGATCGATACACAACTTTGAGTATCTAATGGTGGAAAAGGATGATGGACTATATAAGTGCACAACATATGATCAAGCAGGTTATGAAATCCATAAACATTTTCTAGGAATTTTAACAAAACTCAAGAAATTGCCTTAATGGGATTGTAAAAATCATTATTCCTTAGTGCAAATGAACAACAAAAATATAATACTGATACAAATAGTCATCCCTTTATACCCAGTCTTAAAATGATAAAGGCACTTGCAACAAAATTTAGTATAGATTTACAACAACATACACTACCAACAATATTCATAACGAATATTATCATATATGTAAAGGAAAAATACACACACATATTAAAAGATATGGCTATCAAAAAAAGGTCAGCATTCACTGTGATCTATTTAAGAGCAACAATTTACATTAGATTTATAAAGTAGTATCTTCAAACAATGCACTTAAAAGAAGACAGTCTTTCACCACACTAATCCAAGAACAAAAATGAAAATTGAATAAACTAGGCAATTAGCTAGATCTGATATAAAGGTCTTGCTACCAATTTGGAGACCTCAAGAGATGCAAGATATGCAATTTATATCGCACTGCAAAGATCAAGAAAAACATATTGTCAGCATAGTAAATTAAATGAACTCGGCACTAGAGACCTATTTTCACTTAGTCATTACAAGGCAAATGTTGCTCCCTTTCTAACAAGGCATTTCAACAGATGGTTTAATCTCTCCTTAAATGCACTCTAAAAAAATTCTAGCAACTGGAACAAAGTCATTTTGTCACTTCCTTATACTAGATAACAAAATGATGTGGACAACTATATGTTCTGACTCAGAATTAAGAAACTCACGAGTTACTCAGAAGGCTTATTAGTGTCCTTGCAAAGGAAGGACAATATTTTCAGTCATGTCAACTATTTTGAATTCTAGAAACAGACACCCAATGAAATCATTCAAAATCACAATACTTTAGCATTGAAAACTATGAAAGATCCAGTAGACCTTAAGTTTCACAATAAACCGTAAATCAACTTCACACAGATAAACAAAGGAGAATAAAATTAGCTTACCCACCTAAAAATCCAAGTAAGGTGTGGTTTTACCAACACAAAAGGAAGATGGTGACACTAGCTATGTTACTTTTCTGCACAATTAAGTGAATGAAGTGTGTGCAAAAGAAACATACTTTTCGCATGACATAGGTTCGAAGTGATAATATCCAAAGACCACAATTTATAAAAGATTAATTAGTTATCTGTTGTTGAAACGCTCTGATTAGACAAAAGTCGCAAAGGGAAATATAAATCTCATTTTTGTTGATTACTTGGTTCTTCGTTATTTAAAAATGTCTAGCAGGATGACATGATTAGAAGTGCAATAAAAATACAGTTAACTAAATTTAAAACAAAATCACCAACATGGAATAAGATTAAGATTCTGAGTGAACCTATTTCAATAATAAACCTAGAATAGTAAACGATGCAACTACAAATGTGTTTTTATAAGGGAAACAATTAATTTTCATAATATAATATAGGGATAATGAAGTGCAATGATAAAAATTTGCACTCATAAAAGTAGTGTGTGATTTTCCATTGGTATGTGGGGCCAATTTATAATTTAATGATCTTAAAACACTCCATTGAAGGAAACCTGATGTCCCTTACATTGCAGAGCATATGAGGATCATTAGACTTTTTTCTAAAACTTTTTGATCAAAAAATGAAAGAAACATCAGAAGCATAAGTTTCCAAAGAAGAATTGAAGGGGGTTTTGTCTTCCTTCATTAAGGCAAAGAGCCTAGGTCCCGATGGATGGACCATGGAATTTTATATTGGCTTTTACAAGTTCTTGGAGTAGGAGATAATAAGGGTAGTTGAAGAATCTAGGATTTCTGGTAAATTGCAGGGGCTTTAAAGTTTAAACATAGCTCTCCCTACTTTTATTTCTAAGAAGAATGATCCCTCTTTCTTTAAAGATTACAAGCCCATTTCACTCTATGATGTTATTTCACTTTGTCCTAAAGCACCACCTAAAAATGAGAGTCAAGACAGAAAACAAGGATCTAGAACAATAACAATTATAAATAACAAAATACCAAAAAAAGACGATATCCAAAATACATAAACCCTTAACATGGAAAACAAGATAGGAAAATATTATTTTGTTTAAAACCAAGATGCATACCTGATGAAGTAGTTCACTATAGTCTCTGGGGAATGCCACAGCAATCTCAGTAGATGTGCTTGTATGACTATCATAACTTCCTCTAAGCCTCCAGATACCAGGGGCCAAATGGTTGGTATCATGGAATCGAAAATAAATTGGCCGCTTTGAAATTCTCTGATTGCCATGTTTGCAGTAAAAATTTGGGTATTCGAATTAAATATTCACATATTATCTTGCATATAGATAATCACGATCTATCAAAATCCAAATTCAAAAGTAATTCAAAATATACTTCCATGACACAATTATTAAAAAGAAACTCCTATGAGTATTTCCTTAGCAAAATACTCAATTCAATATATTCCTCCTAAAAATAGGAAAAATGCAATCAAAATCTACCCAAAATGGCCTCTTTTGCAAAATCCATCCAAACAAAATTATTCAGTCCTAGAAATTTCTATCTAATACCAGAATTGATTGAAATTCTGTTATTTTCCTAGACTAAGGGCTATATGATATTTATTGTGTTTTGCATTCAACCTAAGCTATACAATGTTACAAATTTCTCAAAATGATATAAAAAGAATCTTCACACTATGAACATATATAAAAGAATAACATAGATCTATGATCATGCGAAAGAAGATTTAAACACTTTGTTTGTTTAAGATAGAAGAATATCCATATGATCTACTGAGATGGAAAAGAAACGTCCCCTCTACAAAGGTTTTCAGGATTGATAAACTGGGTAATTTTGTAAGGACTTGGGTAATTTTGTAATCTAGATTTTTCATAATTTTTGGAGCATAAATAATGAATAGAACACAACATGCTAAATCACTATAACGGATATCGTATGGGTATTTATAACATTATCTCTTAATTTTGAAGTCAATTTAAAACAAGTTCACTAATGTAATTCAACACCATAATATTGATTTTTATTTCCTCACAAAACCAAGAAGGATACATCAAATTGCAATTCTTCAATCTTAAATCAAGTTCTTAATTATCTTACTCTGTATTACCCCATATTATCAGTTCCAATCAACACATATTATGTGCCTTTTCATCTTTATAGATGATTTCGTGAACAAACAAGTGATGGTATTTAGCTAGCACAAACATATTCATGAAGTGCTAACAAACTTGTTTATAGATAGGCCTCAGTTTTCCCAAGCCCTATGACACGTTCTAACTTCATCCCACACTATCTACCTTGACTCCTTCATAGGATCCAATGGCATAAGTACATGTGAGAATTCTTTCTTATTATTTATCCATTTACTGTACATGCGAGAATTGAGATGAGAAGTTGTAAATGGAAGGTCATGAATTCAAATCCCCTATGGGTACTTACAAAACAAAAAGGCTGAAATATTCATCCCACTAGTTCCTGGCCAGCATACTTACCCACATACATAATATGAAATTGATATAGTTCTATGATGACCACTATAATTCAAAACTTCAACAGATAGAAGCTCAGCATTACATCCTAACTTTTAACATG
The DNA here is from genome assembly GCA_001517045.1 of Pseudotsuga menziesii. NCBI lineage: Eukaryota > Viridiplantae > Streptophyta > Pinopsida > Pinales > Pinaceae > Pseudotsuga > Pseudotsuga menziesii. Next base: position 237,442 of record LPNX010438885.1, read on the forward strand.
TGGCAGGAATGTTCATGCAAAGAGAAGATTTTGACACTTTTCCTAGAACATTATGGTTGTGGGGCCTTATTTACCCTTTTGCACACATTGAAGACAAAAAAATAAAGGGTTCGTTGGAATCAAAGTCTAATTATAACCACACATGTGTATCTACTTCAAGAGGGAGCACACTACCACTGGAAGCAATTTAAACATGTTTTATTTCACTTTCCTTGACCATTCGTGTCTAAAGAAAAGGGCCATGCTTGGTCAACAAATTGGCACTCGTTTCTAGATCAAACTCTCAAGAGTAGAGTTTTCCTCATCATTTCCATGAGGCTGCACCATGAGGAAGTTACCAAATATGTATTGTTTAACCAAATTTTGGAAGAGCATTCAAGGGAAACTTGGTCCTTCACATTTGAAGAACCACTTTGACTCATGTATTCAATGATTTGAGTAGGTAGTTAGACCTCTCATGCTCTTTTGTCCACATAGAAGGAGGGCGCATGACTCAAGTGGTGGGGATCATTTCTGTTGTTAAACAACCACTCATTATTTTATGCACTATTGATCTAGTCCATTTACGTTTTGGACAAAATATTATTATTTTATTCAAGCAGGTTTTGAGCCTAGAACTCTATTGAAGCAAGGCTCCACCATTTGTGATGGTTGTTGAAAGTGAAGGTAACTTCAGAAAACCATTAGCTCTTCTTTCTAGTGTTGGCATTGATCATTAAGATTAGCAGGGCTCATGCCTCAAGTGGTAGGGATCATTTCTATTGTTGAACAACCACTCATTATTTTATGCACTATTGATCTAGTCCATTTGGGTTTTGGATAAAATATTATGATTTTATTCATGTAGGTTTTGAAGGTAATGAATAGGGAGCAAGGAAAATAACAATCCAACGACACAATCCTAAATAATGTAAGTGACACAGCGTAAGACAATCATGCTGCAATGAAGTGTACTAGCACACCCCTAAAGCTGGGAAATGAAACACCGAAGAGAACTTTCATGTCTTAAAAAATGAGAGAAAGTTGTGTGTATATAATATAGTTTATGAAATGAAAGCAATTCTAGGAAAATAAGTGAAAATAAGTTAAATCAAACTTCTAAATGATCACATAAGTGAAAATAAGTTTCCTCCAAAAGACTTTTGTACATAAAGTTTTTAAATTTGAAAACATTCAGTAAATAAGTCAATGTTTTAGCCTAAATTATTTGAATGTGAATGGAATCTTACAAAGCAAAAAAGTCCAAAAATCCAAGAAGCATAGTTATAGGAGTTTTCAAACTCTACCTTTGAAACTGAGACTTGGACGTGGAGAGACTATACCTTTGCAATTGAAACCTAACGTGAAGAGACAAGACACATCAAAATTTATGCACAGAATAATTTGTACAAGCGACCATTTTCCTGGGTCGTCTTATCTCATGTATTGAAGATCATTGAATGGACAAATAAGGTTCACACGTGAATTTTCCATTATTTGAGCCTGGCCCTTGAACTTTCTCACAAAATCCATCTGATCATCACACCTAGGTCCACACTCATCGTTGATGTTTGTCCAGAACTCATATTCTACGCGTTCATCATTTTTGTTTGTCCAGAATTTATATTCTACGCGTTCATCTAGGTGAGGCATGGATTTAGTCCAATCAAGCTCAATTGTTATGGCTTCATCATTTTGCATATCCTTTTTCAAGTCATCCCCAAAAGACTTCTCAATTAATGCAGATGGAACTGAAATCTTGTCAAGGTAATCAGCTGATGTCGTGTCTTCTTCAGGAGAATCCATGGTTATGAGAGGATCATCACGGTCTTCTGCAACAAGAACAGCAGCAGCGCCAACATTTTGTGCATTCCATACCTTCAATGCAAAGTAGCACTCTACATCACAATTAAGAATCAAACGGAAATTTTGGTCAGCAAATCAAAGGTCAGGCAAGCACCCGATAAGAAACTAAGAACACTTTATAACACAAGTCATTCGATAGTTGTTGAGGAGGAAAAAAAATTCATAACTAATGATTCACAACGCTACACGTGAGAGTACAAGCAGAGAACAGTAAAGTTTATTGGGATTGAAATCATTTCATATCAAACATTCAAAAAATCCTTCACAAGGCTACACGTGAGAATACGAGTAGAGAACAGTAAAGTTTATTGGGATTGAAATCATTTCATATCAAACATTCCAAAAATCCTTACACCAATTGATAATCAATTGGATTCTGAAAAGTTCACCTATCCAACCAATTGTTCTTCCTCTATTTTCCTGGTAAGAAGCTTAAATATTGAATTGTGGTGTTCTTAGATATATTATTCCACTAATTGCGTAACTGCCTATGTTCCTTCTGGTCTCATTGGTGTTTCTAATATGAGAGAATATTACAGACATATATGATATATGCAGTTTGAAGGTTCAAGTAAAAAAAACCCACCTAGGCAATCTACCAGAACAAAGAGGGGTTTTGTTGGAGATTTCTTGAAGGAGACATCAAATTCCTCAAAGGATTTGTGGCCATCTTTTCCTTTCTCTAGATACACCACTTGACCAATCATAGTCCCTCCATAATCTGGAACTACAAAATTCCCAATAGCACTGTGCCTCTTTCCTTTCAATGATTCGAAGCTAATACTATTCTTCTCAACCACAAATCGACCTAATACACTGCTGCTCATCAAGAATAGAGCAACAACATAAAAACCTATTGTCCCTTTACCAATATTGTCTCCTTCCATTATCAATCCCTGTTTTGACCCTTTCATTTCCTTAAATTCTTGATGTCCTGAAAACCAACCTGATATGAATAACACACACCAATCAAGAAATAAGAATTATAATATAATAGTACTGCACTGAGATGGAAATAGAGGAAATCTCTGAAACGATGAAATTCATTCAAGTATTACAGTAAAATTTAAATAATGAATTGGGAGTGTATAAATTCTTAAAAGAACATGAAATTGCTTGAACCCATCCGAGGAAAAATATCTCTGTTGAAGAATTAACTGAAATAATAGATTGAAGATTGCATGAAATTATTCAGAAACAATAGCTTGAAGATTGCATGAAATTCTTCAGACCCACTTGAGGAAACATTAATATTAATATGCAGGAAGAACCAAAATCGTTCAGAATAGAAAAGAAAACAACCATTTATGTTGAAAGTGTAGCTTTAAGGACATGCATACCATGAAATTGACACGCTGCCACCATGCATAACCATGGAAAATTAATCAAAAAGCACTCGAAAAATCATATTCAAAAGTTCCCCAATTATATGCTTAATGACCATTCCCTATGCTATAAAATCTTTTATTCTTGGATGTTTTGAAGCCAGGCTGCTTATAATGAATAGAGAGGGTGTTTATGCAATTGGAATCCCAAGCTAAATGTTTGCATGCAAGGTGCAACAAATTAATATATTTTGAAAACATTTTCAAATGAACCTCTCATAATCGTACCGAATACACTGCATTCCTTAACTACTTTAAATAAAAGGTCCACCAAAAATCTTATAACTAGAACCTGGTCAATCACCGAGAGTTCGTGCATCACATCCACCCATTCTGGGCTGTAGTATGCCCCTTGTTGCAGAATAAAGAACCCAAATAAACCTACAGAGGTGCATACATACAGATTTAAACAAACTCACCTCTTTCTCATCAACTGTTATGAGAAAATCCATGTCTCGCGTCATCAGAAGAGATTGCAACTGCAGCCTCACGTCCGGGTTGTTCAATTCTTTCTTGAGTAGATGGATAGGCCTCAACACCCCATTTCTCCAGCATATTCAATCCATCTTTAGTATGCATATTTCCAAGATAAAAATGCCAGCCCTGTAACTATTTAGGACCTCCAAACAACCTTCGGCTGGCTCAAGGGAAATAGAAAAACCAATCCTTGGGCAAAATCCCTAGTGCCCTCTAAGCACTCAACACCACATTCCCTCTGTGCTATTCTGCTAAAGTCGGCGAGAAGACCACGATGCCAATCACAGGTAGTTTGACATGTTTTGCCGCCCATTCATGGATTTTTAGGTTTTTTAAAATGTTTTGCTTCCCATAGATAGATTTTTAGTTTTTTGAAAATGTTTTGGTGTTTTTTAGTGTTTTGAAATTAGTGTAAAAATGATTTTTCTCAAATTTTAATTTGTAGTTTTTTGAAATTAGTGTAAAATGATTTTTTCAAATTTAGGTGAGTACTAAATGAAAAATGGATGGGTAATACAAATAATCGTACTTCAATTGATAAGTATAAATTAACTAAACTATTTTAAAAAATGCAAAAAAACAAATTTTTTTTCTTAAACAATTGAGCACCCCTTAATATTTACATGAAAAAATGATATATTTTCAATAAAACTTATTTTGGACACATTAATTTGTCATATATGTATCATTACTTTTATAGTTCAGTAACTTTTTTTAAATAACAATTATTTTATTGTCTTTTTTCAAGTTGGAGCACACTCCAATAAATAGAAAAAAACTATTTAGACTATGCGATAACCATATTGGCGCATCTACCTGATCTTGTGCATAGTGAAAGACTTTGTAACTAGATATAGTTTTAAAGAAAAACCAGAACCATGAGAGAATTGCTTACTGATAACTTTGTACAAAACGAAGCCATTAAGAAAAAAGAGGCTATAATAAACCTACAACCGGAGAGAGGGCAACCTAGAAAAACTTAATTCAAACCGGAGAGAGGGAAACAATCCAAGATTGAGAGATGTAAGAATGATGGGGATTGGGCACCTAAGAAAAAATAATACACAGCTTAGAAAACATAAAAAATAAAATATAAAATTCTACATACCAAGCAAGTTCGCAACACCAGCATAACCGAGGTCGGGGCATCAAATTTTGTTGTTCAACACTTGTCATGAAAGCATACATGTATGGGATGGAGGGGAAATGGAATCAAGCCTAAGTCCATTGAAGCCTTGCAACTCACTCCATGTCTGAGTCTCAACATTGTGCCTTAAAAAATGAACCAAAATACCAAAAGAATTTGATTAATGGATGGACTTGAGAAAGTTCTAGGTGTGAGTAATTAAGGGCTCAATGCTCTAAAATTTGTTGTGTTTTGTACCAATCCACAATTCAGTGAATCAACAGTCATGGGTAGGAAATTTAAGTTATTTAATGAAAACAATTAATGTGTATACCTCACTTCAAATAATGTCTTGCAATCACATTGGTAAGGAGTGATAAGAAGATCAAAACAATCCAACATGTCAAATCTCAGTTGATAGTGTCAATTAAAGATTTATATGGTAAATTTAATATAATACTTACTTATATTTGTCTCTTACTTTTTTGCGACTTAACACATTTAATATTTTATGGTTGCCTTCGCGCCTTGACCCAATTGATATTATAAGGTGAGGATGTGCATGCATAATAAACCTTGGTTATGACTGTGAGATGAGGATTTAAAGAGAAGATGATGTAAAGACATGTACTTTTTATATGTATTTTGGTGGCGACCGTTAAAGACAAATGTTGTGAGAAACCACAAATGTTTGGAAGGACGGAGGGAGATTGCATCATGATCATGCCACCATCAAATTGAAGACTATTCTTGAGCCAACAATTGTTTTTTTAATTTTATTAATAACCATTGTGCAGGTGCTTTGGTCCAAATTGTTTTTCTAACTTATTGTTTCTCTGTATTGTGTGCCCAATGACACCTCTCTATAGCAATGCATAAATTGACCTTTGCACAATTTGTGATCCTAGCTACATGCCATTATTTGCATTTGCATGACATCGAGTGTTGTTTATATTTATCATGAGTCCGTGATATTCATGCAAGAAATGAATTCTTGTAGATGAAGACTCATCAAACCGACCTTTTGAATTTCATTTTGATGAAAAAAAAGTGGACATTGGTAGCGAGGTTCACATAGTTAGTAAGCACAAATTTTGAGCTCATTTCGGGCCTAGTAGTAGACTAGTAGTTGTTCTTTGTTTTTATAGACGTAGCCATTGACACATTGTCGCACTTTAGATTGCAGCCCCAAGTGACTGGGGAGTCAGAGTCACATCTCGATGGCCAGTGCCTTGTAGTCATCATTCATTACTGGTCATCTTGCACAGCTAAGCATTGAGTGCATGACATGAGTGAGTGACTGATTATAATTTATCATATTTCCAATATTTTGAATGACGAGTTTAACTTTATAGCATAGGGATGTCAACATATTGAGAAATTGATATGGATGAGTAATTTTAAATGTTTCCCTTCTTTTATAATGTTGCTATAAATTATGCCCTTCTTAATTGGAAGGGTAACATTCATATTTTACATTTTTTTGAAGGGAAAATTTAAATTTACACTTATAGGAAGGGCTAGAACCCTTTGGAAGGGTTCAATTTTGAACAATGGATGGAATGCACATATTTTAGCTTTTAGTTTTCTGAATTTAATGTAAAATCATTTTTTTCAAATTTTAATCTAAGGTGAAGAGATGGTTGAAAAGAGTGAGTACTAAACCACACATGGATGGAATGCATGAAATGTGAATTAAATCATTATCATGGGTATTTTTCCAAGGAGATGAATCAACTAGATTATTTGGCTTAGCTTAGAAACTAAATGTAAAAAAAAAAAACTTGTTCTAGCTTATTTGCATCAGACTTTAAGGAAAATTGTTTCTATAACTTTCCATCTCCTAGTATGATACACCATAATATGGATTTGTAAGTTTAATCATTTGTGTAAAACAATGATGAATAGATTTCTAACCCTTGTGAGAAATGAAAACTCTTTCTTAAAGCTCATCAATTGCCATAAATAAAGATTTAAGGGGGTGAGGAATGCTATTTAAAGCAAACTTACAATGATGTTTCCATAGATAATGAACTACAAACAATTGTATTATTTTCCTAGGCATCACAACGGTGGCCCTTCAATGAATAACCAATAATAATGGAATTTCATGACATGAACATCTTATTTAGGAAACTCATATGGCCTTAGACCCTATGCGGCCTTAAAGTGCATGGTACAAAGTCACCACACATACATATAAAGATCATTTTTATCCTACATGTGTTGCATGGTCACCATTAGAAGTTTTCATGCACTGAGGATGGTTCTTGATGGCTTAAACATGGTCAAAGGAGAAACATCGATTTCTTAGGGTCTAAAAAAGGCTTTTAGTGCTCATGGACCATGCACTTTGTATGAAACCACCATGAAATCCTTGTAAAGAGAATGTTTGGCCTGCATGTATTGGATGTGCGTCATTGTAATGAAGATGATTATTGAGGCCCTAGATATCGTATGAGGAAAATCAATGTCTTAGGTCTTAAAAGAGAGTTGTGTGACACATGGACCATGCACATGGTTTGAAACTACCACAAGGCATGTAAAGGGAATCTTTGGTCTTAAAAGATGTGCTTATTACAACTCCAACGATACTTATTGTTTATTCCCTAAATATGGTATCATAAAAGAGATAATGGAATTAGAAAGTTGTGGACTTGATCTCTTAAAGAGGTATGTCAAGTATGGCTAGGATTCCTAGAAGGTTTTAACTCAAGTATGTACTTCTTAGGTGAGTAAGGAGTCTATTTAACTCTTTATGTGTTTAGATGTTGACTTGATCTTTAATAATAATGGGGTTTCATGATCAAGATACATTCTAGTTTGATCATTTTACTATGTAAAGAGTTTTGTGATTCATTGATCAATGTGATATGAGTTTGCAAGTGAAAAATGTTTAGAGTTCATCCATGTATGAAACTAGCTGCATGACCTCATGTGTTAAATTTCTCATATCTAGGGTTATGATTTGACCTAGATTGTGCTAATGAATGTGTGATGCTGCATGAGGATGATATGATGATGATTCCATTGCACACTTTAGAAGTACATGTCCAATATGATGACTATATCAAGATGATCACCGTGACTTCTGCATAAGGAAAAATATAAAGAGGGAGGACTTTCTATGCCAATTTGTTTTTATTCTTTGTATTGTCATGACATCTTGCATATACATTATTGATATGCTCTTGATGGCATATAAATAATATATGGATGTATGCTAAGACTATGTCATATATAAAATTGATAGTGTTTATTGTTGACTATCAAACTAAATTTAACTACATCCCATGACGTGAGCTTTTCCATAGCACACAACAAAGATATCCAATAAATTCTATCAAAGTTCATCGCCCTGTCATAATGTCTTACTGATTATTCCTTTGTCATTGCTAAAATACTTTGACATCAATTGACGATCCATGTAATGGATCCTTTGTATTTTATTGAGTTCATCCTACTACCATGTCTATTGGTTATTCCTATGTCATTCCTGAACTCCTTTGACATCAATGACAACTATATTCTCAACAATCTCTAAATTCCTTTGTGATTAACTTAAATTTCCAAGTAAAAGTCACTCTCGAAGAGTACATAGAGCCAAGCTTAGATATGCAATGTGTGTGCATTTGATGTGTGTGCCCATGTGAATGCCCATCTTCTAGTATTATAAGTTGAGCATTTACCTCGATGTTTTTAATCACTCTTTTACTATGTAAAATAAATCCCATGGGAATCAAACATTGGTCAATAATGTAGCGTAATGCTGGAAGATTTGATAGGGCCCATAAAACTTGAGTACCTAATTTCTTTTTTCCTTGAGAGATGTCCTCTTCTAAGGCCATAAGTGTAAAAACATTTGATCTACTTCTTCAAAGTAACACTATTAGCATTATTGAAATTCTTGTTGCTTCATTCCATTTTAAACCAAGAGCAAAATGTCCTTAAGAGTACAAAGAAAGTTAGATTTTGTGTGAAGATTGATATCCACTTCTTGTACCTTGGATGTTCTTGGTAAAAATGAGGGTATGGATGGGGAGGTTTTCCAAAACATCCTAGTAGGGTGAGATTTTGGTAGCACCATAATAGGTAGTATTGTACTACCTTTCTGCAAGGGGTGTGTAGGCGGGGGGGGGGGGTGGGGGGGGGGGGATTAATAAACCTAATGGCCATATCAGTTAATGTAAAAAAATGGCTAACAATATTTTTATGGTCAATACCTCACAACCTCTATTACTTGTTATTAACTCCAATATCTCGAATCCTGTAGTATCTAGAAGTATTATACATGCATCATCATCGTGGACATCGATGTTGTCATCATCATCATCGTCAATTCCATATGGTACATCAACATCATCTTGATCATCATTGTCGTCAGCATTAAGTACATCATCAACAAAATCATCGTCATCGTTATCATTATGGTCACTCATATGCCATTAGTGTTCTTAATCGCTCATCGACATTAGGATTAATGTCATGTAATTGTTAAGGTCATTTATATGTCGTTACATTCATTTCGATTATTATAGGATTGTTTAGATGTCGTTACAGACATTTAGGTGCTATTATAATCAATTAGGGTCCGAAAGTGATACCACATACATAATCATCGTTGACATCCACATCGTCATCGTCATCATACAATAAATCAACATCGGTGTCATTATCATAGTCATCATCAATATAATTGCGATAATAATGAGCAAGGAGCCCTACTACCTCACAAGAATGGATGATATAGTCTTATACTTATTAAATCATATCCATACACTCCATCATAATTATCATAATGCATCATCGTCATGTTGTTAGGTCCAATCAGATGCAATTAGGGTCTATTAAATGTTATTGGGGACACTCAAATGCCATTAGAGAAATTTATGTGACATTAAGGTAATTCACCCCTTATTAGGATTAATCAAGTTCTAAAAGTGCCATGATTACGATCATTTAGGTGCCACCGTTGATAAATCAAGATCCAAAAGTACTATCACAAGAATCATGATCATTGACATTGACATTGGAATTGATATATCTGACGTTATGTCGGACGTTTTCTGAACACAATTCCTAGCTTTAAACCTAGTGCAATTCCTAGCACAGTTCCTTTCGAAATTTCTGGCATTATTCCAGGAACTATACCTGGATCAATACCTGGCACTATGCTGGATGTTTTCTACTTGCAATTCTTGGCTCTATAATTGGCGCTATGTTGGATTTTTTTCTTGCCAACATTCATGGCACAATTCCTATCGCTAACCCTGGATTAATATATGGTTCTATGTTATTCAAGACATTTTTTTGGAGGCTATTCTTGGCGTTATATGGGATGTTTTTTTGGACGCTAATTGGGATGTTAATTTGGATACTAATTGGGATGATAATTATGATGCTAATTGGGACGTTAATTGGGATGCTAATTGGCGTCCAAAATAGTGTCAACTTTTAAAAAGGGACACTAATTGGGACGCTAATTGGGACACTAATGGGGACGCTAATTGGGATGCTAATTGGGACCTTAATTGGGATGCTAATTGGGATGCTAATTAGGACATAAATTGGGACGTTAATTGGGATGTTAATTAGCGTCCAAAATAGCACCAAATTTTAAAACTGGATGCAAATAACGCCATTAAAAGTGCCATCCTGTGGAAAAGCATCCACTTTGTCCAAAAAATGATGAAAATACACTAAAAGTGATCATGGACACTAAAATGGAAGCTAAAAGAGACGCTAATCACATGTTTTTGTTGTAGTGGGATATCAGTCCTTTTGCGCAAGAACCAACTTACAGTGTTCAAGAACCAACCTGAATGGAGACTAAAATATCCTCTTCTTGTTCTTAAGCACCAACTAAAAGGAATCTACAACTCCCCTTTCTATATTCTCCAGCACCAATTGGAAGGAAGTTTCAACTTCTCTTCCTTGCCTCTTCCTTCCACCATGAAATGGAAATAAGTTATAACAGAACTGTGACTTTTGTGATATGTGATATATGTCTTCTTTGATCTGTGTCTTCTGCGCTCTGCAATATCAACACTTAACCACTTATATGATCTATGATCTACATCTTCTGCAATATGCAATGTCAACACTTTTCCACTTCTACAATGTGATATGCATCTTCTGTCATATGTAATTTCAACACTTTTCCACTTCTGCTTCTATCTACATACTTTGAAATATATAATATCAACTCTTGTAATTTCTACGATTTGCGTCTTCTACTATATATCTTATTCACACATCTTAGTACATGTCATCCCTTTAATTTGTACACTGTCTTCTTTTTTTCTTCATTACTTTTGCATGATCGGTTCTCTAATGTATATATTTCTTTTGAACCAACAAGCTATTGATACCCCATAACTAGAATCTTTCAAAATCAAAATATCACATCTTCTTCATCTTCAAGATTGCTTCAACATTTCCATATCTTTCTTATTTATACTATTCTTTCTTAAGATGTGTCTACACGTTGATATTTCTTTGATTTGGTGACACCCCTACTTGCTAACTTCTTGGTCATGCTAACCACCTCATTATATATATCGTCATCGTATATCTTTCGATGATCAACATCGTGGAAATTTGTGCACTGAAGTCTAATTACTTGGTGGCATCTGCACATATGAGTCCCATGTCTTAGTGGGATTTTCCCTCTTTTGAAACTTGCACTTATTCTCAAATACTTATTCAAATTGGCTTCATGTTATTTTTTGGTTTTGTGCACTTCTGAATTCTTTCTTGGGATTATCAATTGTAACACCTAAGCTCAACAATCTTCAAGACTTCATGCTTATCTTATCTAGGTGGAGCTTCCATTTGGCATTGATGTCAAAGGGGGAGAGATACAATGAAAGATATATGGAAGAAGGCTTTGCAGAGAAATGTTGAATAAAAAATTGTGCAAATACAAAGCAAAGGATAAAATGGCATGAACACAAGGGAAGAATGTTGTGCACAAAAGAAGAGCTCGTATTCAGGGGGGAGCTCAGTTTTGGTTGGTGTTGACATCAATTCCAAAGGGGGAGATTGTTGAACTTTGGTGTTGTCATTGATGTCAAACAAGAAACATGTTGATGTCAAACAATAAACATGTTCATTTCAAACAATATACATGATGATGTCAAGCAAGGAAAATGAAGACTTGAATATTGTTGAACTTCGCTGTTGCAATTGATGATGTCAAGTAAGAATTCTATGGAGTCATTTTGAAAATATATATATATATATGTATGTAAGTCTCAATAATGTGTAAGACCCATTAGGTAATGTCTCTCTATATACGTGAATCCAATTTGAAGATGTATACATAGAATAAGTGTGAAAGTTTCCTAAGTTTTCAAATCCCACTAAGACATGGAACCGATATGCACAAATACCACCAAGCCATAAGACTCAAGAGCGTAAAACCCCATGAGGCTAAATTATCAAAAGATGTATGCTAATGAAATATTGAATGAGGTGGTTAGATTGACTAAGAAGTAAGGAAAAAGGTGCATCATTGACTCAAAGGAACTTCAACTTGTGGACACATATTTTGAGAAAAAATAGTATAAATAAGCAAGAGATGTAAATGTTGAAATAAGCTTGACCATGAAGAAGATGTAATATATTGACTTGGAAATATTCAAATTAGTGGGGTATCAATTTCTCATTGATCCATAAGAAGTATACATAGAAGAGAGTCAAAGTGCAAAAGAAATGAAGAAAATCAGCAGACAATGCCTAAATTAGAGGGGTGTGTAGTACTGAGATGTGAGAAGGAGATATGTAGTAAAAGCGGTTTAAGTTAAAATTGCATATCGTGAAATCGGAAAACATTGATGTTGGTATAGTTTCCATTGATGTCAATAGAGTTCAGTAATGACAGAAGGATAACCAAGGACATGATAAGCAGGGAAAGTCAAAGGAATGACAAAGGAATAACCAAGGATATGGTAGCAGGGAAAACTCAGCATAAAACAGAGGTCAAAGGAGTGTTAAAGGAATATGGTGAACAATGAAAACTTAATAGATTTTTGTATGGGTGCATATTAAACAGAGGAATCATCAAATGAATATGGTAAGAGGGAAAACTCAATAGATCTGTGTATGGGTACGTATAAAATAGAGGAATCAAGATTTAATGGGTGTGTACATAAAATCCATGGATCGATTCTTGAATCGATTAATAAATCTGTGTATGGCTGCATCTGTAAATGATATGCGTGATGTGTAAATATTTAGATCAATACCTTTGGAAGCATTCACGAAGAAAAACCACATGAAACAAGAGATCTGCAAAGCTAACACATAGTTACACACTGACAAAAGATCAACGGTTCAAAAGTTTAAAGGAAAATATGGTGAATAGATATGATGGTTAGAAGATAGCTCGTGGCAGATATACAGTTGCAGAGCGATATGCAAAGTTTAGCGAGATCCGCCTTTGATCGTAGATTGACGGTCAACATTGAACCCACAAGGAAATTAACGGTTCATAAAATTGAGGTAACAAAAGTTGCGGAAGAAAATTGCGAGTTCCAAAATGGGAAAGTGTGGTTCTGCACTCTGCAATCCACAATCCTAAGATCAATGATCAAGAAAGAATTCGCAAGAAATCGACTGCCCAAAGAGTTGCGGAAAACAATTTACAAAAAGAGATTTGCGGAAGCCCATTTCAAAAATATTAGAAGGCACATCTGCAATCTGCAATTCACAAGATTGACAATCAGGAAAGACTCTGCAAGAGATCAACGATGGGGAACAAAAATTGTGGAAGTAGTTTGAACAAATTTGGAAAACCCACAATCCGCATTTGATCTAAGATCGACGATCAGGAGAGAGTCCGCATGAAATCAACAACGTGGAAGAAATCTTGCGGAAAGAAAATTGCAGAAGCATTTTTAAGAAATTTGGAAAACCCACAATCCACAATTCGCAATCTAATCTAAGATCGGCGACCGAGGAAGAGTCGCAAGAAATAAACAATGCGGAAAGTACCTTGTAAAAGCTAGAAGTTTTCGATGTGAAAAGATAAATGAGGAAGTAAATTGCGAAAGGATTTTTTGAAGAAATCAAAATACAAATCCGCAATCCACAATTCACAATTGCAAAAGTGTTAGGATATTTAGACACTTAGGAGTTAGTTAACATCAATTTGTGTAATATTTCTGTTAGGTAAAAGTGTGTTTCTTTAGTATGCATTAGTATGCATTTGTAAATATTCTAATCCGACGGTCACGATATGTTCTAGACATAGAGTGATCCAACGGTTCAACTTCTCTTAGATCATACCTACCATTGATCCATGGCTTAACACCCAATTGGTCCATGATCTCTATTTAAAGAGCATGGAGAGTCCTAGGCTAGTTGATTGATTATGAGAAGCTCATGTAACTTTCTTTCTTTTGCATAATAAATTGATCCAAGTAGCTATTTGGCTGGGGTCATGGACTGTTTCCCTCTCGAGGGTTTTAACCACATGACAAACATCGGTGTATTGATCTGTGATCTTTTTGTGTGAAGTGGTCGCTCTAGGTATTCGGTATTTTGGGAGTACCCTGTGTACCCGAACATGGATTTCCTAAAGCTTCTGCAAAAGTTTCTGGATCATGATTCTTGAAAACTTGAGCCAAAAGAGAAGAGGCTCGCTGAAACTGAGAACGTGTTCGACGTTGATCTCTAGGATCACCGGCAAGATCACCAGCTGCTTCACATGTTGAACGGACCCATCGAGGAAGCATTGGTGCTGGTGCAATTGGAGGAACATGAGCAGGTGGAGGTGGATTTTCATCCTCACTATCATCATCAGAAACTGGATTTGGAAACAAGTCAAGGAAGTTGGAAGAAGAAGGCACAGTCGCCGAATCAGGCTCGCAGGCCAAAGATGGCACACCCACCAAGTTAGGCTCGCAGGCCAAGATATTTTCATCAAATTTAACATTTCTTCTAATGATTATATCATGTGAATGGGGCTGAAGAAGTATATAACCTTTTACATCTTCTGAATATCCAACAAATATGCACTTTTCACTTTTAGGCTGCAATGCTTTCCATTTTTCATCCGGAATGTGAGCCCATGCTTCACAACCAAACACACGAAAGTGACTTACATCTGGTTTGATTTTACTCCATGCTTCTTCCGGTGTTATACCTTGTAAAACTTTAGTGGGTGTGCGATTAACTATGTAATTTACACAATTTATGGCCTCAGCCCATTATTGAAGACTTAGTCCCTTAGATTGGATCATACAATTAGCCATTTCTTTTAAAGTGCGGTTCTTCCATTCAGCTACACCATTTTGTTGTGGTGTATATGGAACAGTGTGTTGTTGTTGGATTCCTTGTTCAGTGCAGAAAGTAGTGAACTTGTTGTTCATTGTTAAAAGTTATCAATACTAATTCACCCCTCCCTGCTCTTAGTATTGTCCAACATTCCAACAATTGATAGTCTATTTTGTAATTTTTAGATCGTAGTATAAGGAAGTTGCAAATCATAATATAAGGAAGTCGCAAATCGCAGATCTTGGATATTGTAGACCAAAGAAATCGCAGATCATATATTGTGGAAATTGTTGTTCGTGGATCGTGAAAGACACAGCTCATGGTAATAATTGTTAGGAAATATATTTCTACTTCTATTTCAAGGTGGAAATAAGGGGCAAGGACATGAAGTTGAAGCTTCCTTCTAGTTGGTGTTGGAGAATGCAAGGATAAAGAGTTGGAGCTTCCTTTCAATTGGTGTTGAAGAACAAGGGTGGCAAGATGGGGCAAGGATATGAAATTGTAGTCTCCTTTCTGGTCGGTGATTGAACACAAAAAGTAGGAGTTTGCGCAAAAGGATTGGTGTCCTCTCAAGTCAATACCTGAAGTCATAAAGTTGGTGCTTGTGCAAAGGATTAGAGTCCTTACAGGTTGGTTCCTATAATCAACAAGTTGGTGTTTGTATGTGGGATTGGGGTCCCAATCATATTGATGTCTAAGTGCTTAGTGAGTTGGTTCTCACATATTGGAGGTCGGTGTCTCCCATATTTTGATGTAATCAGAAATTTTATATAAATATAAAAAGATACTTTACAAGTTCTTTGTGCACCAATGTCCTTTATTGTTTTGACTGCAATAGAATAAAAAGCATAAATTGTTTAGTGAAAATTGTATAATATGTGCTTGATATTGATTCTTTTTTTATATTGATCCTTTATTGCATCTTTTTTTTCTTGTATACTGAGTATGAGGCTTAATCAACTCCACAATTTAATTTAGTAAATGTTGTAAAGGATGCAAGTGAAAATAGAGGAATGGAAGGTGTATGCAAATATATTTGTTGTAGCAATGGTTGGATATGAAAATGCGTTAGGTCGAAAGTTTTGCACAACAGGTATAAAATATACAAAGAACTTTGTGATGAATAGAAACAATTGAAAAACAAATCGGATACATGTTCCAAACAAATATATTTACACCTAGCAATTTGCATAGCCACTGCATCTCAAACTAATTTCCTTATAACTTGCCATGTTGATATAGCTTTGACAAATTTATAATATATCCATCCCAACTATAGACAAGAGGTGTTTGGATGATTATTAATTTAGTAAGACATTTTTTAAGATAATTAATTGCACACGTGTAATCTGAAATTAAGCAATTGTAGAATGTGTGTGCCACTTATTTTCGCAATGTTTGCACATCAAACAATGGAACTAATTTGCAAACATATTGGAAAAGTGAGTCATGGCAATCACCACTCACTGAAACAACAATATGAAATCCTTGCTACAAAAGTGTCTATTCAATAGATGTTATTTCTATTTCCTTGCTTGTGCATTGCTTGTTGCAACAATACACATATACAAACACATATTACCTGAAGCACTTATTTCAACCAATCTTTGCCACTATTGTTAGTTAAAATACTAGCCACTTCACAAATCATGTGTAACCACTTTAAATTTCTTTGGTTTAACTACATCAAAAAAGACATTGCAAATGCTTCCATACACAACAACAACAACCTAGGAACTAAAACCTACAGACCATAGAACAAATAAATGCATCCATTTGAGTCAAGAAAACCAATTCAAGTCTAAAAATGAAACCTTGTAAAGTGTTCAATTTTGGAAGGAAAAATTCTTTTAAATCGCCTATCCATATAAAACAAAACTTCGTCAGGCATGGGGAAGCAATGGAAAGTTGCATTCTGTCAATGCCAAAAACCCCTACAACTTGATACGATCAATGCAACAATGCATTCGAAAATCAACTAAGGAAAAATATGGAACAAATCCAAAAGGGGGAACTCAACTAAAAGCACAATGAAATGCATTTTCAAATCTTAACAACCTCCAAGCTATCTTCCATGGTCTACCTACCAGCAGAAGAGAAAATTCTCCACATTTCCACTACCCATGAAATAGAACCATGAGAAAAATTTAAAACCACAACCAACAAGTAAATGTTTCAGCCAATACTCCATAGAGATCAACATAAAATGACCCTACATAGCATAATGAAACTAAATGAAATCCCTCACATAAATACCTAGATTATTTTAAATGGCCTTTTAGTAAAATCAAATCATGCTTCATGAATGCAACAATACAAGTCAGAAGCTAACAAAACAACTTCAAAATAAAGGTAGGAAGCCATCACAACAATGGTAAAGAAGTCCATCTCTAACCACACAATGGGATGAACTATTCTCCACAGAGATGTCATTGTCCCAACAAGTGCTCCATACAAAGAAAGAAAACAATAACCTAAACCACGCAACAGAATCACAAACAAATTTTATTTACACATATTCCTACTTCAAAACATGACTACATGTTAGCCTACAAACAATAGCCAGTTTTATTCAGAATTTCTCTCTAGCACTACAGTATATCAACAAAAGATAACCACAAGACAAATTGAAAAATACCAACACCCATAAATCCAACTCGCCATTGCTTCACATATAAATGAACTAAACACAAACCACAGCTCGAAACCTTCATCCATCCAAATCTAAATGAACATGAACCACAAACCTTACCAGAACCAGAAAACACATATTTTTCCTCACAATTCACCTCTGTCACTATAATATATTAACAAGCAGAAAACACACCACAACTCGCAATATCCCACTCTCACATACAACCCACCATCGATCCACATATAAACCAATATGAACATGAACTAGAATCGATAACATTTCCATAAACACTAAAATATCAATGAAAGTTGCTCCACATTGTTTTTTACAAACCCTAGAAACGAGTTTGCATGAACGCAAGGGGTTTTTACAAAGCAAGGGTTCCGTTGTTAATTTTAGGAACCAATAATAGCAGCCCAATGAAAACCCCATTACTACAAGAAACCCTAAACATGGAACATATATGCAAAGCATAGGAAAATACAACCTAGCACCCAACGGGAAACAAAGGAAAAAATTTCACCCTAGCAAACAAATTTCCAATGTCGAAACAAAACAACTAATGAGGATAAAAATTGTGCAAGATACCTCTATAAAATTATCAATTCCAAGAGATCACCAGGCTAAATAATACCTTACAATGAGAAAATTATGAAAAATGATAAATTGCAGTGTAAAAACTATGAAAAAAGCGGTGTGAAATTAATCGAAGATGAAACACTCAATTGATAGCAATAACTGGTAACAACAATCATTAATCTGTGTAAAAACAAAATATAATACAACGGAGGAAATTTGAATTACCCACAAGTGATTCGAATCCCTAACTGTGACATGACTAGCCTAGGAAAATTTACCACTGAAGATACACTAGTGCAACTCCGGACAATTGAAACAATTAATAATCAGTTAACTTAGCCTTGGTAGGTTTGTATGGGTGCCTTGCTCCTAAAATCATGCAAAGGAGGCGCATTAGATAAATGAAGGTGGCCATCGGAGCCTGACTCCACTCTGGCGAGGGTGAACTGAGGCTAGGACTTCCATAACTCAGAGTGGGCTCCTAAAATATAGGGATTGGTCTCTGGAGATCCTAAACTCGTGCATGAGAGTGCATCAAGAATCCAGTGGGACCCAAATAACATTTCCATGACACTAATGAAGTGACAACATCATCCTAAGCTAGGAAAGTGACAAAAAGACTGGTGGACAAGGGAGGATTATTCAATAATCCTAACAACCTTCGTTGAAAATGAAAATGCAAAACAGACAAGTCAAAACAAGATCCAACCTCAAGCAATAAACCACCACGAGCAAAAAAATAATCCATGCAACTAAGCTGGAAATCACCTAACATCAACAAAGAAAAGCAAAAAAATCCATCGCAAGAAACCTCTTTTACCTGAAACCCAACTCCTCCCAATGCCAATGCAACAAACATTGTTGTGAACACACAGAAACAACAATGAAAATAGCCCTCAAAACCAGCAACAACAACCAATGAACATACAAAAACATCCAACCTTGCGAGGCCAAGCACAAATGAGATGAACAACAAATTGATTCCACCAAAAAAAACCAACCAAACGACAAACGAGATCAGCAAAACAACCATCGCACCAAAAAGAAAAAAAAACGAAAACATGCACAAGACCATCCATCGCGGGAACATAAACTCCCACACCTTTTCCACATCAATGTCGTCCTTCGAAAAGGAATCGTCTAACTAGGGAAGATTTGAATTTCAGGATGATTTTATTCCGAAATCCGGTGAATTTAATCTACAATATCTGTAATTTATGTTGTTTTTTGGGCGATTTTAAACGCAAAAATGAAATCAGGTGACATTAGAACCCTCAAACACCCACACTCTGTAAGATCTAACCATGTTTTTGCACCTTTTGAAAATTATGTGAATATTCATCACCAGAAACTGGTAAAAACCAACCGAAACAAAGGTCAAATCGTCCCCTGCTTAGACAACTCGCTTCTAAAATCCTTACCTAAGAAAACGTTGAAACACTACATTATTCCCACCATCTATCCACCTGAATGCAACCACAACAAAGGGCAATTAACGCAGCAATTAAAACCCTCTAATCACATTAAAAGATTGGCATTAAGACCAAGGTCAATGCGTAGGCTCTAGCTATATGCATTTAAAAAACAATCCATTCACATCCAGGGAGATAATCACCGCCCACTACCACACCCCCGGATCAGAGCCCGAGGAATCACATCACCGCAATAGGCGCCAATAAAAATGCAGAAAAATAAAATATTTAAAATAAATTTCAATTCAATGTATATTCAACATTTATACCAACCAATAGCATTGCGACAAAATAATAATAATTAAAATTTAAAATTTATAAATAAATAAATAACTATGCCCTATCCTAACTTTTTTCTAATGCAGCTAATGAAAAATGTTGGTCACTAACTATCCCATGCTACGCGTGGACATAATAGTTAAAAATATATTTCCTGTAATATAATTAATAGAAAAATGTTGGTCACTAGCTGTCCCATGTTACACACGCACATAATAATTAAAAATAAATTTCCTCTAAGATAATTAATAGAAAATTGTTACTTAGAAAATATGATTTAGGTGACCAAATTATAACCTTTTACTTTTTAACTAATTTTATTGTGTTATATTTATGTGACCAAATTATATCCTTCGTTTATATTTGGTGGCTCAATTTTTTGAGACCTTTGGTTGGTCTATTGCTTGGTCATATGCGTACAAGATTCATTGTCGACTTTAATGTATATGGTGAATATTAAAATGTAAAGTTGTTTTCTTTCGAGGGATGACACAAAACAAGAAAAACATGAAGATGAAAATGTAAAGTTTGCATGTAAAGTACGACGAAAAACAAGAAAAACATCCTCAATAAAATGGCCAGCCATAACTATGATATTTAATTCAATCCTTGCATTTCTATATAGATAGTCAATGGGGAACAATCTTAGAGCCAAAGGAACTATGCTAATTGTATCCCTAAATATACAAAGTGTTAACAATACACCGTTATACCTAATCACCTTTTACACCTTGGTAGTGACCCTTAGAATCTCGTCTAATCATAAAGTTTGCTTGGCCTTCTTAAATTCACATTTTATATACAATATACATTGCTTAAATGTTTTTTCAACATCGTTTATAGTATATTTCCATGCATTGTTTTTTTTGTAACATGTTTATAGTCACATTATTGGTTTTTTAGTATGTAAATGTTTATAATCACATTATTGGTTAGTGCTTTCCAATCAACATTACTGGAACTCTCTCATTGAATCTCCAACTATGAATCTCTCGCATTGAACATCCAAATATCATACTAAATGTTGACATGATAAAGAAAGAGTTAGGTTCTTGTAATTGAAGAAATTTCATAAAAAATGCAATTATTCACTTCGACATTTTATCAAACACATTGGCTTAGTCTTGATTTACTGCTTCTCTGAGTTAAGTGATCATCCATCAATCAATGTATTGCTTATTGTAACTTTGAACAATAAACACGCGCACACAACGAATCATTGAAATCAATGATAAAATGAAGAAAATGTGAACAACTTGGTGTAGCGATATACCCAAGGCAAAATCCGAATGTGGGGAAACCCGAAAAGAAATTTATTAAGAATTTTTAGAAGATTTACAGCAAAGAAATGATGCCAATAGAAATCTGAGAAACCCACACAAAATATATGACAAAAATCAATCAAATAATCAAGCCCACATTGTTGTACAGATGTACTTTTTGTTGTACGGCCTTTAAAATAGACGTAAAACTACTCAAACTGGTACAAATTGCATAGGTAAATGTGCCCAATAATTTTAGGAATTATTTACCTCACAAATTGTGCAACAAATAGTCTGAAAATTGAGTTTTATGTTGTACAAAAATAACAATACGGCCTCCCTTCCTCGAATTATGTGCCAATAGCAAATTGTCTTCATTTTTGTGACTATGGCAATCTTTCTCCTACTTGAAAAGATGTTCTTCTGCTTCTAGCTATAAACTCTCCTTTTACTGACTCTTACTGAATTTCTCTCTTTCTCAATCACTATCAATGACCACACTCATTGATTTGATTTGATATCTTTTTCCTTTTCCCAAGACTTGTTTTATATGTTATGTTCCCCAAACTAACCCTAACTACCTCAACCATCCTAGTCAATGGATGATATTTACTTTATCTGAAGGTTCTCATTTAATGCATATAATAAATACACTTTATTAATTAATGCACATTAAATGCACTTTTGGGTCTACAACTTAAAAGTCACTTTTAAGTTGTGAGCAAGATTGCACAAGAGTGAATCCTTCACACTTACTGAGAGGCAAAGCCTTGTAGGTTGTAGCAAGGCTTCAGTATAAGGTGCCCCTTTGTGGTGGGGGGATGCTCTAAGTGATCCTACAAGTGGTTGTTAATGAAATAGAAGAAAAACAAAGAAAATGAAATAGAAATGGAAATAAATAACAAAGGGGTAGGAATGCAAACTCCAACAACCAATAGATGCAAAACCACTTCTTGTATTTCCCAATGGTCAAGCGTGTACAACACCTTGAAGGTGTGAGTTCCAAATGGAGGAAAACAATCCCTCTAAGGGAGGTCTATTTAGTCCACACTAGATGTCAAATGGATTGAAGAACAAATGAGAAGAACATTTGCTCCTTGAAGGAAGGTGGCAAGGGAGCTTGGTGAATGCTAAACAAGAGGGAAGATGTGAGCTATGAGGGAGATCAAGCACAATTTCAACAACATAACTTTGCTCTATTTTTTTCTTACAATAAGCATGCATATGACTTTCTTTTATAGGCAAAGAGGTGGCCAAGAAATAACAAGATCCCAGCGATCAATTACCTAGCTCCAAAGTACACAAAGGGGGGTCATTCAATGAGCCCAACTGTGTGAGGAGCCACAGTTCAAATTCTTGGAGGTAATGGAACTTCATGAGTCTTTAATGTGTTGATGGTGGGTCTAATCCCATAGTTTTTTCCAATCGTGCAGATCTCGAAGGAAAATCCACGTTGGTTTCTAGGTCACTGAATCGATAATATGTGCAAAAGCGCATATAAACAAACAATTTGTCGTGCAGTCTTGTATTTTGACTACTTTTGAGCATTTTTGGAAACATGTTGCTTCTTAGATCTTGTAAGGGTGCCTTTGGTGTGATGCATGCTATTTGTTGATGACTCTTTTATGTGTAAATTGCAAAAATGTTGCATGTGTGTGAGATTTAAGCGTTAAAATAAGTTATAAAGTACATACTCACTTTATTAATATCAAAACACTTTACATTAAAAAGTATGTCTAGGGAAAACAACTTTGTCCCCCCCTCCCATCAAAACATGAAAAGGACCTCCTAAGTTACATTTTTCAACGCTCCCTCTTAACAAACGAGGTGTCCCTTCGACACGTATTTCTCTTCCTCCTTGATCATTGTTCCCTACAACATCTCCCTGTTTCTCTAGAATTTGATCTAAAGAAGTGTGACTAAATACTATCCTGAAAGTATGAGTTACCTAGTGACTCCTCTTTTCCATCTTGAACATTTTCGCAATCCTCTCATACTGGATGAGTCTCCTGCCAGTACTCCGAAGAGACTCACTCTCTTCTAGTTGAAATAAATACTAAATAACTAGTGCCACTACTGTTAGAATAACCAACCCATAGTTAGCTACCTTAGACATTAATTAATCCATTTTTGTCTTATTTGCCTAGTTTCCATATTCCACCTTATGCAAGTTGTCATCTACACATCCATAGTGGTCAAACTTGCTAATTTTGAGTCATGGAGTGCTTGGGAAACCTCCTGGAATCAAATCTACTTTATTCCTAGCCTCCCTAGCGCATGTCTGCTTTTTCTGCTTTATTGCCTGCTTTTTCAGTGTTTTAAGGCAATTGGGAAAGTTTGACTAGGTGAAGTTAACTTGTTTTTTGTCCTCCACATACTCCACTCTTTTCTCCTATGAAAATCATGTATGAGATGTCCTTCCATCCACTATTAGCTTGCCTAATTGATTTTTCCAACTTGTGAGCTCCTAGACAGTTTTGGAAACTGCTTTATGCACCTATGGGGGATTTGCTTAGATTTAGTAAGCCTGCTTTTGACTAGATTTGAATGGCATCTTCATGCATTCGAATCCCTCATGTAATTATTTATTGTGGAAACCTATGACTTCATAGGGTTGGCTATTGTACACTTATTCAATACAGTTTAGTGTTCAGCTCTATATTCAGTCTCTTTTGTGAGTAATTTTGCATGTGTAATTGGCAATTGTTGTGAGTGCAATTGTTCTAACATTGGGTTCAATTTCCACATGGTATCAGATCCTTTGTAGATCGATTTCTCTCCTTCCAATTTGTTTTGCAGGTTTGACATCATTGACTGGGAGCATTCTGCTGACTGACGGGACAATTTCTCAGCTATGGATCAATCTTAGAAGATCATCTTGACTCCATTTAATTTCTTTGAATGGAAAGCAGAGATGGAGATACTGTTGAGAGCGAAAGGCCTCTACAGAGTGACTATGGCAACAACAGCAGAGCTCAATGCACCTACAGAGAAGATAAAATGGCACAACACGAGGGATGAGGCCTATGGTCTTTTGTGTCTGAGTATATCTAGAGACCTCCTTTTCCATCTTAATGGATTGACATCACCGAATGAAGTATGGGAGAATATTGTTGATCTTTTTGGAAAGACAGATGAGATGAGGGGACATCAAATTGAAAATGAATTGATCTCCCTGAGTTCCAATAGCTTTGAATCCCTGCAACTCTATTTTTCCAAGTTCAAAGCACTTGTTTTGCAGCTAAAACAATGTGGGATCGAAAAGAAGGATGATCAGTTGGTCTTGGTCATACTCTCGAAGCTTGGCCCTGACTATTCAGTGTTTGTTTCGACCTTCTATGCCAAAAAGTTGACAGCTCAAGCCTGGAAGATGCCTAGCCTTCCAGATTTCATGGAATCTCTCACACAAGAACAAGATAAATTGGTGATGATGGGCACCATCAAACCATCCAAAGACCAAGCTCTGGTTGTTGGAGATTCGAGGGTGGATTCAAAAAGAAAAAGGAAAGCTAAAAAGCCACTTGAGCAAAAGAGAGACAAGAACAAGTCTCTGGAGGAGCCTCAAGGTTCCAAGAAGAACTACCAGAAGAAGAAGAACAAAGGAGAAATGAGCAAGTACGCATACTGCAGTAAGGGAAATCATTCTCAGAGCTCCTGCATGAAGAACCAAATAGACATGCTGATCCAACTCCTGGAGAAGAATGGCATCTCCCTTCCAGACAGCTCAAAGAAGAGGGAAGGAGGATCAAGTTCAGAAGACAGAGAGACAGTTCATGCATTGGTTGCTAGCACATCAAGCTCACCTAGTTTCATCATTGATTCTGGAGCTTCAAGACATATGGTTTCGACCAAGGAGGCATTCACCTCACTTGACATGTCAAAAGGTCCACCAATAGTACTAGGAGATGACTCTCTCACTGAAAGTTTGGGCAAAGGGAGGATTGATCTTGACGATGGTAAGTTCAGCAATGTGTTCTATGTTCCAGGTCTTGCCTCTAACCTCTTATCAGTGTATCAGATGACCCACACAAGGTCTCCAAAGAAGGTCATATTCTCCCCTGATGAATCTGAGATCACAGAGATCTCAAGTGGTAAAGTCATTGCAAAAGGAGTTGCAAATCATACTTCGAAGGTATACATGTTCTCACACTTTCTACCCTACTCAAACCCCTCTACTCTTCTGATGCATGCTAATGAGGCAAGCAAGCTTTGGCATGAAAGATTTGGCCACCTAAATTACAAGTATCTTTCAGATCTTAGTGAAAAAGAAATGGCCATAGGGTTACCAAAGATTAAGTTTTCCAAAGGAGTTTGTCAAGATTGCATCATAGGAAAACACCCAGAGCATAAATTTGAGAGAGCTAGTCATGAGAGAACCTATGCACCTCTTGAGTTGATCCACAGTGATGTTGCTGGCCCATTTCCTCATATGTCAATGATTCAGGCCAAATATGCATTGACTTTCATAGATGAATTTTCCAGGTATTGCTGGGTTTACTTCCTGAAACACAAGTCTAAAGTTTTTGGCCTCTTCAAAGTCTTTAAGGCTTTGGTTGAAAACCAGTCTGGGAGGAAACTCAAGGTCCTCAGATCTGACAATGGTGTTGAGTATGTCAAGTCTGAGTTTATTCAATATTGTGTAGATGCAAGTATTCAGATGTAGCATTCTATCCCTTACACACCACAGCAGAATGGTGTTGCAGAGAGGAAGAACAGATCATTGAAAGAGATGGCAACCTGCATGACGGAGGCTAAGACTTTGCCACCAAAGTACTGGGCCGAAGGTATAAAATGTGCAGCCTATATCCAGAATAGGGTGCTTCATAAACAGCTTGATGGTATGACTCCTTTCAAAGCATGGAGTGGGCACAAGCCAGATGTGACCCATTTCAGGATTTTTGGCTCAAGGGCTTGGGCTAGAATTCCAACAAAAAAGAGAAAGGCTTTGCAACCCCAAAGCCAACAGTGTCTATTTGCTGGGTACTTTGAAGATTCAAAAGGGTACAAGCTGATCAATTTGAGCACAAACAAATCCTTCATTGAAATGTGTGTTCAGTTTCAAGAAGAGCCCCTAGCAACAGTGGAAGTTGGAGAATCATCTTCACCACCAGAACCTCTGAATGTAAGTGAAGAGATAGTTGAACATGTTGATTCTGATATGTCTGATAATGATGATTTGATTGTAGATCCTAACATCCCTACAAGGCCAAAATGGGCATCCAAGACCATTCATGCAGCTGGAGAACTAGCTGGAAATCCTAATGACCCTAGGAGGACTAGATCTCAATTTGAGAGTGCTCTATGCATGAAAGATCCTATGTTTGCTGAGAAATGCTATCTGATGGTTGAATCAGACCCACAGACATATGAAGATGCAGCAAATGATCCAAGATGGCAAGAATCCATGAAGGAAGAGTTTAGCTCACTCCAAAAGAGCAACACTTGGGAGCTGGTTGATCTTCCCCCAGGGAGGAAGCTAGTTCAGTGTAAGTGGATGTACAAAACCAAATTTGCTGCTGATGGTTCACCTCTGAAGTACAAGGCCATATTTGTAGCCAAGGGATACTCATAGGTTCATGGCATAGACTACAATGAGACCTTTGCACCAGTGGCAAAGATGGATTCCATCAGGCTAGCCTTAGCCATTGCAACTTCAAAGCAATGGAAAGTACATCACATGGATGTGAAGTGTGCTTTCCTGAATGGAGATCTCACTGAAATGCAGAAGCCTCAAGGATTTGCCACTAACCCATCTCTTGTGTGCAGGTTAAAGAAGTCATTGTATGGGCTTAAGCAAGCCCCCAGGGCTTGGTATGCCAATATTGATAGCTTTCTGCTATCACTAAATTTTGTTCGATGCAAATCAGATCCAAATGTCTATTTGAAGCTGATTAATGGTTCATTAATGATCATTGTTTTATATGTTGATGATTTCTCATTACAGGAAGCTCAAAGGATGAAATTGCTTCTTTGAAGGATGCAATGAACCATGCCTTCTCCATGACAGATTTGGGGCTATTGAGCCAATTCTTGGGGCTCAAGATT
>LPNX010438885.1:269469-290160 GCA_001517045.1 Pseudotsuga menziesii
ATTTTGTGCCTAGATCCTTAGCCTGTTTATGAAATTCCTTATGCCATCAAGGATTTAGAATTTCTACATGGTATCAGAGCCTTTGTAGATCAATTTCTCTCCTTCCAATTTGTTTTGCAGGTTTGACATCATTGACTGGGAGCATTCTGCTGACTGACGAGACAATTTCTGAGCTATGGATCAATCTCAGAAGATCATCTTGACTCCATTTAATTTCTTTGAATGGAAAGCAGAGATGTAGATACTGTTGAGAGCGAAAGGCCTCTACAGAGTGACTATGGCAACAAAAGCAGATCCCAATGCAGCTACAGAGAATATAAAATGGCACAACACGAGGGATAAGGCCTATGGTCTCTTGTGTCTGAGTATATCCAGAGACCTCCTTTTCCATCTTGATGGATTGACATCACCGAATGAAGTATGGGAGAAGCTTGTTGATCTTTTTGGAAAGATAGATGAGATGAGGGGACATCAAATTGAAAATGAATTGATCTCTCTGAGTCCCAATAGCTTTGAATCCCTGCAACTCTATTTTTCCAAGTTCAAAGCACTTGTTTTGCAACTAAAACAATGTGGGATCGAAAAGAAGGATAATCAGCTGGTATTTGCCATACTCTCGAAGCTTGGCCCTGACTATTTAGTGTTTGTTTCGACCTTCTATGCCACAAAGTTGACAGCTCGAGCCTGGAAGATGCCTAGCCTTGCAGATTTCATGGAATCTCTCACACAAGAACAAGATAAATTAGTGATGATGGGCACCATCAAACCATCCAAAGACCAAGCTCTGGTTGCTGGAGATTCGAGGGTGGATTCAAAAAGCAAGAAGAAAGCTAAAAATCCACCTGAGCAAAAGAGAGAAAAGAACAAGTCTCCGGAGGAGCCTCAAGGTTCCAAGAAGAACTACCAGAAGAATAAGAACAAAGGAGAAACGAGCAAGTGCGCATACTGCAGTAAGGGCAATCATTCTGAGAGCTCCTGCATGAAGAAGAAAATAGACATGCTGACCCAACTCCCGGAGAAGAATGGCATCAACCTTCCAAACAGCTCAAAGAAGAGCGAAGAAGGATCAAGTTCAGAAGACAGAGAGAGAGTTCATGCATTGGTTGTTGGCAGATCAAGCTCACCTAGTTTCATCATTGTTCTGGAGCTTCAAGACATATGGTTTCGACCAAGGAGGCATTCACCTCACTTGACATGTCAAAAGGTCCACCCATAGTACTGGGAGATGACTCTCTCACTAAAATTTTGGGCAAAGGGAGGATTGATCTTGACCATGGTAATTTCAGCAATGTGTTCTATGTTCCAGGTCTTGCCTCTAACCTCTTATCAGTGTATCAGATGACCCACATAGGGTCTCCAAAGAAGGTCATATTCTCCCCTGATGAAGTTGAGATCACAGAGATCTCAAGTGGTAAAGTCATTGCAAAAGGAGTTGCAAATCATACTTCGAAGGTATACATGTTCTCACACTTCCTACCCTACTCAAACCCCTCTACTATTCTGATTCATGCTAATGAGACAAGCAAGCTTTGGCATGAAATATTTGGCCACCTAAATTACAAGTATCTTTCAGATCTTAGTGAAAAAGAAATGGTCATAGGGTTACCAAAGATTAAGTTTTCCAAAGGAGTCTGTCAAGTTTGCATCCTAGGAAAACACCCAGAGCATAAATTTGAGAGAGTTAGTCATGAGAGAACCTCTGCACCTCTTGAGTTGATCCATAGTGATGTTGCTGGCCCATTTCCTCATATGTCAATGAGTCAAGCCAAATATGCATTGACTTTCATAGATGACTTTTCCAGGTATTGTTGGGTTTACTTCCTGCAACACAGGTCTGAAATTTTTGGCCTCTTCAAAGTCTTTAAGGCTTTGGTTGAAAACCAGTCTGGGAGGAAACTCAAGGTCCTCAGATCTGACAATGGTGGTGAGTATGTCAAGTCTGAGTTTATTCAATATTGTGTAGATGCAGGTATTCAGATGCAGCATTCTATCCCTTACACACCACAGCAGAATGGTGTTGCAGAGAGGAAGAACAGATCACTGAAAGAGATGGCAACCTGCATGATGGAGGCTAAGACTTTGCCACCAAAGTACTGGGCCGAAGCTATAAACTATGCAACCTATATCCAGAATAGGGTGCTTCATAAATAGCTTGATGGTATGACTCCTTTCAAAGCATGGAGTGGGCACAAGCCAGATGTGACCCATTTCAGGATTTTTGGCTCAAGGGCTTGGGCTAGAATTCCAACCGAAAAGAGAAAGGCTTTGCAGCCCCAAAGACAAGAGTGTCTATTTGTTGGTTACTCTGAAGATTCAAAAGGGTACAAGCTGATCAATTTGAGCACAAACAAAGCCTTCATTTAAAGGTGTGCTCAGTTTCAAGAAGAGCTCTTAGCAGCAGTGGAAGTTGGAGAATCCTCTTCACCACCAGAACCTCTAAATGTAAGTGAAGAGATAGTTGAACATGTTGATTCTAATATGTCTGATAATGATGATTTGATTGCAGATCCTAACAGCCCTACAAGGCCAAAATGGGCAGCCAAGACCATTCATGCAGCTGGAGAACTAGCTGGAAATCCTAATGACCCTAGGAGGACTAGATCTCAATTTGAGAGTGCTCTGTGCATGAAAGATCCTATGTTTGCTGAGAAATGATATCTGATGGTTGAATCAGACCCACAAACATATGAAGATGCATCAAATGGTCCAAGATGGCAAGCATCCATGAAGGAAGAGTTTAGCTCACTCCAAAAGAGCAACACTTGGGAGCTGGTTGATCTTCCCCCAGGGAGGAAGCTAGTTCAGTGTAAGTGGGTGTACAAAACCAAATTTGCTGCTGATGGTTCACCTCTGAAGTACAAGGCCAGATTGGTAGCTAAGGGCTACTCACAAGTTCATGGCATAGACTACAATGAGACCTTTGCACCAGTGGCAAAGATGGACTCCATCAGGCTAGCCTTAGCCATTGCAGCTTCAAAGCAATGGGAAGTACATCACATGGATGTGAAGTGTGCTTTCCTAAATGGAGATTTCACTGAAGAGATATAAATGCAGCAGCCTCAAGGATTTGCTGCTAACCCATCTCTTGTGTGCAGGCTAAAGAAGTCATTGTATGGGCTTAAGCAAGCCCCCAGGGCTTGGTATGCCAAGATTGATAGCTTTCTGCTATCACTGAATTTTGTTCAATGCAAATCAAATCCAAATATATATTTGAAGCTGATTAATGGTTCATTAATGATCATTGTTTTATAAGATTAATGACCTTCTCACTACAGGAAGCTCAAAGGATGAAATTGCTTCTTTGAAGGATGCAATGAACCATGCCTTCTCCATGACAGATTTGGGGCTATTGAACCAATTCTTGGGGCTCGAGATTGCTCAAACCAAAGATGGAGTCAAAGTGCATCAATCCAAGTATGCCTTGGATTTGTTGAACAAATTCAAAATGAAGGATTGCAAGACAAGCAAGACTCCTTTCCTTTCAGGAGTGAAGCTTGAAGAAGTCGATTCTTCACCTATGGTAAACAATACACTGTATAGGAAATTGATTGGATATTTGTTGTATCTTACACATACTAGACCTGATCTTTCTTATGCAGTAAGTGTGGCTTCTAGATACATGGATCAGCCTCGTGAGATCCATTGCAAAGAAACCAAAAGGATCTTTAACTTTGTTCAGGGAACAAGGACTCATAGGATCTTCTACAAAGCAAAATCTGATCTTGATTTGAATGGGTTTACTGACAGTGATTGGGCAGGTCACAGCACAGATCGAAAGTCAACATCAGGATATGTGTTCATGCTTGCAGAAGGGCCAATCAGCTGGTCAAGCAAGAAACAGAGTGCCATTGCACTCTCATCTACAGAAGCAGAGTACAGAGGAGTTGTAAATGCAGTAACTCAATGTTTATGGTTGCAGGGGTTACTTGGAGAGTGTGGCTTCGAATCAGAATACTCAACTACTATCTACTATGATAATCAGAGTACCATTCGAATCTGCAATGATCCAGTTCAGAAGCAGAGAACCAAACACATTGAGATCCATATGCACTACATCAGACAGTTTGTACATGATGGCACCATTCACCTACTCTTATGTTCATCTTCAGAACAAGTAGCTGATATCTTCACCAAAGTTTTTTGTGAGAAGACATTCAGCAATCTCAAATCACTGCTGGGAATTGTTGATCATGCTGTGAAGCATGAGTGATGACAAGATTTCCAAATTTTGTTTTACAGTCCATGTTTAAGGGAGGATTTTCCCACTGGGTTTTTGCCTCTTTCCTTGGTTAAATGGGCATGCAGTATGTAAAGGGTGACTAAGCTTTGTTGCTAGGCCCTATAATTTTCTGATATATTACTCATAAGTCAGGCTTAAGGGGGGGTGTTAGAATAATCAACCCATAGTTAACTACCTTAGACATTAATTAATCCATTTTTGTCTTATTTGCCTAGTTTCCATATTCCACCTTATGCAAGTTGTCATCTACACATCCATAGTGGTCAAACTTGCTAATTTTGAGCCATGGAGCGCTTGGAAAACCTCCTGGAATCAAATCTTCTTTATTGCTGGCCTCCCTAGCGCATTTCTGTTTTTTCTGCTTTATTGCCTGCTTTTTCAATGTTTTAAAGCAATTGGGAAAGTTTAACTAGGTGAACTTTACTTGCTTTTTGTCCTCCACATCCTCCACTATTTTCTCCTATGAAAAGCATGTATGAGTTGTCCTTCCATCCACTATTAGCTTGCCTAATTGATTTTGCCAATTCGTGTGCTCCTAGACAGTTTTGGAAACTGCTTTATGCACCTATGGGAGATTTGCTAAGATTTAGTAAGCCTGCTTTTGACTAGATTCGAATGGCATCTTCATGCATTCGAATCCCTCATGTAATTATTTATTGTGGTAGCCTATGACTTCACAGGGTTGGCTATTGTACACTTATTCAATACAGTTTAGTGTTCAGCTCCATATTCAGTCTCTTTTGTGAGTAATTTTACATGCGTAATTGGCAATTGTTGTGAGTGTAATTGTTCTAACACTAGGTTCAATTTCCACATGGTATCAGAGCTTTTGTAGATCGATTTCTCTCATTCCAATTTATGAAATTCCTGATCAAAATTAGCAAGTTTGAGTCATGGAGCGCTTGGGAAAACTCCAAGAATCAAATTTGCTTTATTCCTGGCCTCCCTAGCACATGTCTGTTTTTTCTGCTTTATTGCCTGTTTTTTCAGTGTTTTAAGGCAATTGGGAAAGTTTGACTAGGTGAAGTTAACTTGTTTTTTGTCCTCCACATCCTCCACTCTTTTCTCCAATGAAAAGCATGTATGTATTGGGAAATTTCCAAGAGGTTTCTAGCTGAATATCTTTTTCATTAGGCTGATCCATGTATCTGGAAGCCACACTTACAGCATAAGAAAGATCAGGTCTAGTATGTGTAAGATACAACAAACATCTAATCAATTGTCTATACAGTGTATTGTTTACCATAGGTGGAGAATCAACTTCTTCAAGCTTCACTCCTGAAAGGAAATGAATCTTGCTTGACTTGCAATTCTTCATTTTGAATTTGTTCAGCAAATCCAAGGCATACTTGGACTAATGCATTTTGATTCCAGCTTTGGTTTGAGCAATCTCGAGCCCCAAGAATTGGCTCAATAGCTCCAAATCTGTCATGAAGAAGGCATGGTTCATTGAATCCTTCAAAGAAGCAATTTCATCTTTTGAGCTTCCTGTAATGAGAAGGTCATCAACATATAAAACAATGATCATTAATGAACCATTAATCAGCTTCAAATAGACATTTGGATCTTATTTGCATCGAACAAAATTCAGTGATAGCAGAAAGCTATCAATCTTGGCATACCAAGCCCTGGGGGCTTGCTTAAGCCCATACAATGACTTCCTTAGCCTGCACACAAGAGATGGGTTAGTAGCAAATCCTTGAGGTTGCTGCATGTATATCTCTTCAGTGAGATATCCATTCAGGCAAACACACTTCACATCCATGTGATGTACTTCCCATTGCTTTGAAGCTGCAATGGCTAAGGCTAGCCTGATGAAATCCATCTTTGCCACTGGTGCAAAGGTCTCATTGTAGTCTATGCCATGAACCTGTGAGTAGCCCTTGGCTACCAAATCTGGCATTGTACTTCAGAGGTGAACCATCCGCAGCAAATTTGGTTTTGTACATCCACTTACACTGAACTAGCTTCCTCCCTGAGGGAAGATCAACCAGCTCCCAAGTGTTGCTCTTCTGGAGTGAGCTGAACTCTTCCTTCATGGCTGCTTGCCATCTTGGATCATTTGCTGCATCTTCATATGTCTGTGGGTCTGATTCAACCATCATATAGCATTTCTCAGCAAACATACGATCTTGCATGCACAGAGTACTCTCAAATTGAGATCTAGTCCTCCTAGGGTCATTAGGATTTCCAGCTAGTTCTCCAGCTGCATGAATGGTCTTGGATGCCCATTTTGGCCTTGTAGGGCTGTTAGGATCTGCAATCAAATCATCATTATCAGACATATCAGAATCAGCATGTTCAATTATCTCTTCACTTACATTCGAAGATTCTAGTAGTGAAAATGATTCTCCAACTTCCACTGTTCTTAGGGGCTCTTCTTGAAACTGAACACACCTTTCAATGAAGGCTTTGTTTGTGCTCAAATTGATCAGCTTGTACCATTTTGAATCTTCAGAGTACCCAACAAATAGACACTCTTGGCTTTGGGGCTGCAAAGCCTTTCTCTTTTCTGTTGGAATTCTAGCCCAAGCCCTTGAGCCAAAAATCCTGAAATGGGTCACATCTGGCTTGTGCCCACTCCATGCTTCGAAAGGAGTCATAACATCAAGTTGTTTATGAGGCACCCTATTCTGGATATAGGCTGCATAGTTTATAGCTTCGGCCCAGTACTTTGGTGGCAAAGTCTTAGCCTCCATCATGCAGGTTGCCATCTCTTTCAGTGATCTTGTTCTTCCTCTCTGCAACATCATTCTGTTGTGGTGTGTAAGGGATAGAATGCTGCATCTGAATACCTGCATCTACATAATATTGAATAAACTCAGAGTTGACATACTCACCACCATTGTCAGATCTGAGGACCTTGAGTTTCCTCCCAGACTAGTTTTCAACCAAAGCCTTAAAGACTTTGAAGAGGCCAAAAAATTCAGACTTGTGTTTTAGGAAGTAAACCCAACAATACCTGGTAAAGTCAACTCTATAGTCAATGCATATTTGGCCTGACTCATTGACATATGAGGAAATGGGCCAGCAACATCACTGTGGATCAACTGAAGAGGTGCAGAGGTTCTCTCATGACTAGCTCTCTCAGATTTATGCTCTGGGTGTTTTCCTAGGATGCAACCTTGACAGACTCCTTTGGAAAACTTAATCTTTGGTAACCCTATGACCATTTCTTTTTCACTAAGATCTGAAAGATACTTGTAATTTAGGTGGCCAAATCTTTCATGCCAAGGCTTGCTTGCCTCATTAGCATGAATCAGAAAAGAAGAGGGGTTTGAGTAGGGTAGGAAGTGTGAGAACATGTATACCTTCGAAGTATGATTTGCAACTCCTTTTGCAATGACGTTACCACTTGAGATCTTTGTGATCTCAACTTCATCAGGGGAGAATATGACCTTCTTTGGAGACCTTATGTGGGTCATCTGATACATTGATAAGAGGTTAGAGGCAAGACCTGGAACATACAACACATTGCTGAACTTACCATGGTCAAGATCAATCCTCCCTTTGCCCAAACTTTCAGTGAGAGAGTCGTCTCCCAGTGCTATTGGTAGACCTTTCGACATGTCAAGTGAGGTGAATGCCTCCTTGGTCGAAACCATATGTCTTGAAGCTCCAGAATCAATGATGAAACTAGGTGAGCTTGATGTGCCAACAACCAATGCATGAACTCTCTCTCTGTCTTCTGAACTTGATCCTCCTTCCCTCTTCTTTGAGCTGTCTGGAAGGGAAATGCCATTCTTCTCCAGGAGTTGGGTCAGCATGTCTATTTGCTTCTTCATGCAGGAGCTTTCAGAATGATTGCCCTTACTGCAGTATGCGCACTTGCTCATTTCCCCTTTGTTCTTCTTCTTTTGGTAGTTCTTCTTGGAACCTTGAGGCTCCTCCAGAGACTTGTTCTTGTCTCTCTTTTGCTCAGGTGGCTTTTTAGCTTTCTTTTTGCTTTTTGAATCCACCCTCGAATCTCCAGCAACAAGAGCTTGGTCTTTGGATGGTTTGATGGTGCCCATCATCACCAATTTATCTTGTTCTTGTGTGAGAGATTCCATGAAATCTGCAAGGCTAGGCATCTTCCAGGCTCGAGCTGTCAACTTTGTGGCATAGAAGGTCGAAACAAACACTGAATAGTCAGGGCCAAGCTTCGAGAGTATGGCCAAGACCAGCTGATCATCCTTCTTTTCGATCCCACATTGTTTTAGCTGCAAAACAAGTGCTTTGAACTTGGAAAAATAGAGTTGCAGGGATTCAAAGCTATTGGGACTCAAGGAGATCAATTCATTTTCAATTTGATGTCCCCTCATCTGATTTGTCTTTCCAAAAAAATCAACAAGCTTCTCCCATACTTCACTCGGTGATGTCAATCCATCAAGATGGAAAATGAGGTCTCTTGATATACTCAAACACAAGAGACCATAGGCCTCATCCCTCCTGTTGTGCCATTTTATCTTCTCTGCAACTGCATTGGGCTCTGCTTCTGTTGCCATAGTCACTCTGTAGAGGCCTTTCACTCTCAACAGTATCTCCATCTCTGCTTTCTATTCAAATAAATTAAATGGAGTCAAGATGATCTTCTGAGATTGATCCATAGCTCAGAAATTGTCCTGTCAGTCAGCAGAATGCTCCCAGTCAATGATGTCAAACCTGCAAAACAAATTGAAAGGAGAGAAATCGATCTACAAAGGCTCTGATACCATGTGGAAATTGAACCCAGTGTTAGAACAATTACACTCACAACAATTGCCAATTACACATGCAAAATTACTCACAAAAGATACTGAATATGGAGCTGAACACTAAACTGTATTGAATAAGTGTACAATAGCCAACCCTGTGAAGTCATAGGCTGCCACAATAAATAATTACATGAGGGATTCGAATGCATGAAGATGCCATTCGAATCTAGTCAAAAATAGGCTTACTAAATCTAAGCAAATCCCCCATAGGTGCATAAAGCAGTTTCCAAAACTGTCTAGGAGCTTACGAATTAGCAAAATCAATTAGGCAAGCTAATAGTGGATGGAAGGACAACTCATACATGCTTTTCATAGGAGAAAAGAGTGGAGGATGTGGAGGACAAAAAAACAAGTTAACTTCATCTAGTCAAACTTTCCCAATTGCCTTGAAACACTGAAAAAACAGGCAATAAAGCAGAAAAAATAGACATGCGCTAGGAAGGCCAGGAATAAAGCAGATTTGATTCCAGGAGGTTTCCCAAGCGCTCCATGACTCAAACTTGCTAATTTATGAAATTTCTGTTCAAAATTAGCAAGTTTGAGTCATGGAGTGCTTGGGAAACCTCCTGGAATCAAATCTGCTTTATTCCTGGCCTCCCTAGCGCATGTCTGCTTTTTCTGCTTTATTGTCTGCTTTTTCGGTGTTTTAAAGCAATTGGGAAAGTTTGACTAGGTGAAGTTAACTTGTTTTTTTGTCCTCCACATCCTCCATTCTTTTCTCCTATGAAAAGCATGTATGAGTTGTCCTTCCATCCTCTATTAGCTTGCCTAATTGATTTTGCCAATTCATGAGCTCCTAGACAGTTTTGGAAACTCCTTTATGCACCTATGGGGGATTTGCTTAGATTTAGAAAGCCTGCTTTTGACTAAATTTGAATGGCATCTTCATGCATTCGAATCCCTCGTGTAATTATTTATTGTGGCAGCCTATGACTTCACAGGGTTGGCTATTGTGCACTTATTCAATATAGTTTAGTATTCAGCTCCATATTCAGTCTCTTTTGTGAGTAATTTTGCATGTGTAATTGGCAATTGTTGTGAGTGTAATTGTTCTAACACTGGGTTCAATTTCCACAACTGCAATCTTCCTCTCATCCTCCGAATCTGATAACCATCCACAAAATTTTGCATACATAATCTCCTTGCAATATGTATAATCTACATCTTCGATCACCAAGCAACATGGTATCTATCGTATTTCTCACTGAATATAGAAACACATGCCCAGTCCTGAACAATATTCCATATCCAATGTCTTCCAGGGCTGACATTGAAAGTGAATTTGTTTTAGCCCTAGAACAAACATAATTCCATCTAACTCTAAGAGCTCTCCAAACTCGAGTCGAAATCGCACTATCCCAACTCCTTTGAATGCACGAACATCATCCTCCTCAGGTTCAACATGATAACCTGGACTTGTTTTCGTGATACTGAGGAATATGTCCCACACTCATGTCATATGTTGAGTTGACCCACTATTAACTATCCATATATTTGCATTATGATAACCAATGCTACCCAAGTTTGAGTCAAAAGAGACGAGCAAGAATTCTCTCAAATTTTATGCATAGCCGTCCACTGCAACTAAAGTTGCTACATGCTCTTTCTTCTCCTTTTTATTAGGGCATTGTGCAACACAGTGACCATATTGGTTACATGCAAAACATCGAACTTTCCTCCAGTCCTTTTGGGCCTTTTTCTTGCCTTTGGCTTTAGCTGCAAGGTCCACGTTCTCATCAACACCATTTTATGTCTGAACTTTACTTTGAGGCCTTTCCTAAATCTCTTCCTAAGTAAAATCATCCCATAGTCTATTCCAATCCAAAAACTTTTATCATCCCACAACAATTTGATAAAGACGTCTCATTCCTTAGTCAACCTTTTTAGGGCTATCTTCACCAACTCAGAATCAGCAATGACCTCTCCTAATATTGCTAACTCGTCCTTTACCTGAGCCACCCTAGTTAGATAAGAAGCCACTCTCTCCTCTTTGGCCTTCTTCACACTATGAAGCTTATCTCTAAGAGCCATCTTCATGTTTTCATTCTTTGCCTCATAAAGATTTCAAAGTGTGTCCCACATATCCTTAGTTGTCTTTTTCTCAGCCGAATGTGAAATGAGACAATCTTTCACTCCATCTAAAATGATCCTTTGTGCCTTAGTTTCATTCACTTCATGAATATCAAGGGTATTAGGATCAATGGGTGTTGTCACTACAGTGTTAACAAAAGACCAAATCTTGCTCTACTTGAGAACGACCATTAGTCTAGTTTTCCTCTATAGATAGTTGGACACCCCATCCAATCTGACCTCATATCTAGTGGAAACCATTATATCTCAACCCTTCAACAAGCCAACACAAGTAGTCCCAACAAGCCCTAGTTGTTCTTACTATCTCAACAACAAAGAATCAATATGTCCACAATTCTTTCAAAACTCCAGCTCTGATACCATCAAGAAATTTGATAAAAACTTGCAATTATTTACTTACATATTTTATCAAACACTTTGACTTAGTCTTGATTTACTACTTCTCTAAGTTAAGTGATCATTCATCAATCAATATAATGTTGGTTTTAACTTTAATCAGTAAACACACAAAGCCAATCACTGAAATAACTAATAAACTGAAGAAAATATGAACAACTTGATGTAGGGATATACCCAAGGCAAAACCCCAATGTGGAGATGATCTGATACCTTTTATGGATCTTTGTAACCAGGGATTGTATGTGTGAAAGAAAAATACATTGTTAGTAGTTGATACCAACCTGATTTGAAAACAACAACAGGTAACTAATTCACTTATTAAGCCATTATGGATGATTGATTATTTCCTTTAAAATTCTCGTAACATGGAGAATTAAAAACTAGATTGGGATGATATTGTCTCAAATTAGAATCTTGAGTAAGACCGAAAAAAAGATCTTAGGGACTCTGTTCATAAAAGAATAGTAAAGGAGAAAATAGATCGAGCTACTACAATCAAGGTCGCTATCAAACATTGTAGCAGGCATATGATGCAAAAAAAAAATTCAATCTAGTTTCTCTTATAATTTTCAAGACATTTAGACCCACCTTATAAGCAATATATGTACTCTAAATTGAGTTAAATAAAAAATCTCTTGAATGAGATATACTCCAAATTCAATATTGTTACTAGTAAGAGATTTAAACAGGGTTTAGTTAATATCCACTTGGTACAATGTGTCTTTAGGTAAGTGTATTTTTTTAGTATGCATTTGTACTTACGTAATCCAACAGTCACAGTATGTTCTAGACATAAT
Organism: Pseudotsuga menziesii; assembly: GCA_001517045.1. Lineage (NCBI taxonomy): Eukaryota > Viridiplantae > Streptophyta > Pinopsida > Pinales > Pinaceae > Pseudotsuga > Pseudotsuga menziesii. The sequence goes on from LPNX010438885.1 coordinate 281,733, forward strand.
GTAATCCAATGGTCATCTTCTTCTCAATCTTAACTACTATATCAATATGTGGATTCACACTTGATTGACCCATTATCCCTATTTAAAGAGCATGGAGGGTCATTCTTTGATGATCGATTGTGAGAAACCCGTGAGTCTTTTACCTTTGCATTAATATAATGCCTCAAGTGGTCATTTGGCTAAGGTTGTGGACTTCCTCTGCAAGGTAAAAGACTCACAGGTTTTAACCACGTAATGTATTGGTGTAAACTTGTGATCTATTTGTGTGTAGTTTCTTAAGATGTTCAACCTGTGTGGAAGTACCTTATTTTAGTCGAACAACTACGTAACGATTCCCACCGACATTATCAATGGAACAGATCCATGATTGCGATTTACAAAAGGTGATTTCAGATATATGATCTATTTAAATTATCATGCACTTTCATCACTAAGAAAAATTCTAAAATTTAAACCTTGACAAAAAGGATATATGGACCTAATTGAAAGCCACCTTAAAATAGCAATATATTTAATTTAAGAATTATATGAACGACAATGCTATTCATGATATTTTGTTTCTATGTCCTTGTGTTTGGTCATTCTACAAAATTGTTCTCAGCATCTTTGTTGATCACTAATCATATTGCTCCAGAAAGGTTACGTAACAACTGCCAAATCTTTTAACATTGACATTCATGTTCACAAGTATCATGAACTCAATTTTATAGATCATAGTAAAACCTCAATGTGCATTCTTGCATCGATGTAAACCAGAAAGTTTCCACAAAGAGGCATATCCCTTGTTGAGGATTTCATTCCACATAAATATGACTATGGACACCTACAAGAATCCCTCCGGACCAAAGGGATTTCCTGGGCCATATGTTATTGAACCAATTCCTTTAGTATACACTTCCAATAAATAACAAAGGTCTTGTAATCTCGTCCGTTAGAAACTAATTAACCAAAAAAATGATACTATAAGAAAGCACCCATTATAACTCCCACTATACATACAAAAATGAAAATGGCATATTGATTTACAACAACTGATCCTTGTAGGGTTCAACAATTTCTGAACCAGAGGCAAGCGAAGGATAGACAGTGAATGACTTAGAAAGAACGATTACTGCATATATATGCATCCAAAGTCACTATAACATGCATACAACTGTCATCTCAAAGCACAGCTCAATCCTTCATTAGGATACAAAAATGAAAGAAGAGCCAGAATACCATTGTTTGCTAACACAAAGCCGTGAAACTGTTAAAAGCTTGTGTCACAAGCTTCAAAACAAGATACTTGCAAGCTTTGTGTTGATGCAAAAATCTTTTATCTAGAACAAATGTCAGTTTTATTATACAACACTGCATACAAGGAACATGCCTCTTTCTTGCATCAGAATCAAGTGGTGTAATGTGTTCTGTAGGCATACAATTACAACAAAACCATGTACGTTGTCTGTTGGAGCATCAAGGACGTGGAGCTGGCATTTGTTGCTTCTTTATTTTTGGCCCTGTTTTGACCATGCTGCACAAAAAATTATATACCGATCAGCGCTTCTAATATGATCAATAGATAATAGATGCATGTTGATTCTTGAAAGAAGAAATATTGTTTCAATCATTTCTGTCATGCAACAGGCCTAAAGAGATGCATGTTTAAAATATATGAAAACAACTGAATATCAATAATTCCAGTAGAAAACCTGCTAGGTATACTCAATGGAAAATAATCTAAAACCAATAACACAGCCCAAAAACCAATGTTAATTGCCTGAAGAATCTAGATAGGTATATAAATTAAAAAAAATTACCCTAGAAGGTTGCAATTTCCCAAGGATCAAAGATTCAAAAGTCACATTTTACACCTGTCTTAATTGATAATTTGGGAAATTGTTTGACATTACTTACAAAGTTCAGTTATATAGATGTGTGCATTCTAAAGCAGAGTTTCCTATTGCAATTAGAAAAGGTTAATAAAGTCCGGTGTTTGAAGTTGCAAAAAATTGCAATAAACACTTTCATGAGTTTCTGAACAGAAAGAAAAAAGATATATGCATAGGAAATACTCATATCTCGTAACAAGAGACCCTCGCAAATAGGAAATTAGTTCAACCATAGGAATTATGATATCTGGGATGTACACAAAAGGAGCCATGAATATGAAACTTGCACAAGACCACCACCAGATTTTTTATGGAAATTAATTTTAGTTTTATAGCCTATTTATTGACATACTTTGGTTCAGATATCGATAGCAATCAGTGGTATTTTGGTTGTATGCACCCTTACTTGCTATATACATGAAAAGCTTTGCATATTTGTGTATAATGGTTTGAATTCTGATGGATGAACATGATTTTTTTCAGGATTTGAATATTTAATGTATAATTTGGTCAATCAGTTTTGTGATCCAGTTTTTTTCCAGTTTTTTCCGGCTCCGGTTCCTTGGGTCGGCCGGTTCAATCACCAGTGCAGTTCTGATAACTATGGTTTTGTGGCAGTGTAGTGGATAATAGTTATACAGTTATGTGTGGTAGAGAACAGGCAGGTTATATATTTGACATGTTAGTTTGATACCATTTCAACTCTGGCAGTTTTATTTGTTGCATGCATTAATTACACTGTGTTTCATGTATTAAATGCCTTATAGTGGTTGTTTAAGAATGGATTGTATTGTGGACATAGTTGACCGTAACTGGGGTCCATACTGGGCGCTTTAACCACTTACCTAGTCAAATAATAGAAGCTACTTTGGTATCAATTACTTCCACTGATTCCTCTATGATTAGATAGGCATTACCACTAGGTGAGCCTATGATCGATATATCGTTTGAATAGCATGTTGCCTAGGTTTACCAAATAGTACTTAATATGACATTCCAACTAGGATGGGAGGAGATAGAGCCTAGATATTTTAGCACCACTCTCTTCCATAAGAAAGAGCTGATGGCGGTTGTTGTTATATGATGAGTTGTGGAGTTATACAAGAGGCACCTGTCTTGGTTTGTTCTATAATAGTAGGTTATTCTACAAAGTGAAGAATGTCCTACAGCTGTCGTAAAATGCATAAAGTAAAGTATTCATGAGGAAATTTGAGAATTGATTTTATAACTTTCCTGATGGGACAATAGTGTCCACAACACAGATAATGCATTGACTTGATAATTGCATTGCTCAACTACACGTCTTGTAGGAGTGTGGAAAGTCAGTCTTCTAACAAGGATATCAAAGCTAGGCTTGTGGTTTTCCATGTTAGAGGAACATTAAATTCCACAATCACTCTGACTTCTGACATGGAGAATTTTCTTGACACTTCTACATGGAAAATCCTCCTTGGATGGATACATGTGTGGGATATGAAGAAAAGCTTTTTATGGTAAAGGGTTTCTTACACATAATATTTCATGTTTGTCATATGAAGATGTTTATGTTGTGATACATAAGTTAGTAACATGATATTAGTCATCAGTTATCGATGATCATAGGTATCTTTTCTGTCATTGCTCAATTTATCAGATGATGTAATTTAAATGGTAATTAAATATTTAGTTACCTAAGAGGTGTCATAGAAGCACCCCAAAATTTCGTTTACATTTATTTGGAGCATCTTAGTACAAGTTTCCAATTCTTTTGTAAGTCCATTTTCATCTTCAATATTGTCAAATGCTTTCCATGATTTTTGTCTTCAATACTGCCAAATGATTTCCAGGATATCTTAACTCACCAACCTTTTACCCACAATAGTTTTTGAATATTAGATCCTGAAGATAACAAATTCCAGTTATCACATGTTTAGCAGCTGGGAGCTACTCATCATTTTGGCCTACCACATTGCAGTCATGACCCTTTTCCTTACATTTCAGGCAATTTTCATCAGAGGATATCAGTGGTGGATGATTTTATATCATCATATGAGCAGCTGGATTATACAGGGGGAACAGCAGTAGAAGGGCCACCTTTGTCACTTTGAGTCCTCTTCATGATGTCTCTTGCCATTCATTTTAAGCCTTGGTTCAGTAGAGCAGAGCAATATAGCTGTATCTTATCTTTCCTTGCCATTTAGTGGTACCAAAGTCAAAATAGGTGGATTTCACTTTGCAGCTGCAGCTCAGAGCAGGTATATGTCAGAGGTACCATATGAATTTTATGGTTTCTATTGGTATTTTGACTATGTTTGATGTCGCTATGCATTGATGATCATTTGGATTTTGGTTGATTATCAGTAGAACTTATGCTTGGAGTGATATATGTGCACTAGCTATAGTTTCAACTTTCATATACATGCTCTGTTTGGATTATTGTCAATGTAATATGTAGATCAGTTCCCTCACTTCTGGTTCCATGCTTAGCATTCTCCACATTATCCATTTCTTCCATTGGTTCTGATATCCCTAATCTGGTTTTCTGATGTAATTTGGAAGTGAGTTAAACTATGCTAGGGTTTGGAAGTGGTCAAGCCTATTAGGGTTTGATAAATTATTCTTGGAAGAATTATTGAAGAACTCAAGTCATCTCATTTAAGAGATGAATTACTAATGCTTTTGGGGTTTTTGTCCTTTAGAGGTTTCCCCAGTTCAAAACTCATGTGTTCAGTATGTCTGATGTTTTGATGTGTCGATCTGTCTACTGCACTTGTTATTGTTATCTATTCTACAATCTGCAAATTTTTTAAGAATTCATGCTAATGCTAAAATTCAACACTTTGGTCATCCACTTCTTCAATACAATCCCCATCAACTGTGTTTTGTGCTTCATCAAAGACACCCCTTTTTCTTGGTTCCTAATGCATGTTGGATCTACATGGATCTAGAGGATGGACATATTTGATGCCTTTACAGTATTTAGTCAGTTCAACTTCCTGCAAGATGAGAGTTTTCACATTGTTGGTGATCTATCAAGGAGTGTCATCAATGGCCAAGTTCGCCAAAATTGGGCTCTCTGATGAACTTTATTCATTTTCCCATTGTCCAAAGGATATTAAACATTTTTTTTGTGTATTAGTTGGTCAAGCAGTGTTGGATGTCTGATGAAGATCAATATTCAATGTTGTTTCAACACAAGATTCACTAGCAGTCTGCATTGTTTAGGGATTGTCACTCACAGGTTCATCCTATGTTCACAAGGATTTGGCAATAGATGGGGATCTCTACTTTATTTATTCTTTGGAAAATTACATGGCAAGGTTCTTTTTTTGGTTGAGGATAGTTCATTGTCTTCTTTTTGTTCTTTGTGGGTGGACGAGGTTCACTGTCAACTCCTTGCTAAAAGGGCTCCTTTGATAAAAATGCCCAATCTTTGGATCCAACTAAGTATTCGAATTTATTTCAGCTGTAGTTTCTTTGAGGAAGAGGTTATGATCTCCATTGTATATACCCTTCATCTTTTGTACACAATTTTGTAAGTATGATATCTATTTTCCAAAAATAAAATAAACAAATTACTAAATCAACCAACCCTATCAGCAATATATCTCCACATTAATGCTCATAAATTGTTTGCCTCCGTGTTTCATTCAACTTTATATGTTTGATTCACTTTTTATAACTATGTATAGTATTTTCCAAAAAGTTGAGATTTGAAATTATGTGCGGAAAATGCAGATCAACACTTGCATCATAATAATAATAATAATAATAATAATAATAGTATCTAATTTAAAGTCACAACCTTCCCCCTGAACAAACTGTCATACCAGACGCTTTGTTTTTTGGGACAAGTGACCCATTCTGTAGCAAAGCATATAAACTTGGTTTGATAAAAACATCAATGTTTTAATGAAGATGAACGATGATTTACAATGAAAAATGACCTTCCATTTATAGCCATTGAGGTAACCATTCATATATTTCCGAATGTAAAATAATATATATTATTATTACTATAGTGTGTGTGTGTGTGTACCCCCTTCCCACCCTCCCGCTTTTGAATTGCTCTGTCCTCGAACTAAGGGTAATGAGGGACATTGTTGGGCGAAAGCTTTTGTTTCCCAATAAGAATCTTCTTTTGGAAGGTTCTTCCATTTTCATTCCTCTCCTTTCCAGCTATAGTATAGAACGAGTGAAGCTAGTGCCAGCATAAATGGGAAGCAGAAAAGACCTTACACGACCGACAGCAAAAGAGTAGCTATCAGCGATGTTGTCTGCTCATTTGAGACCCTTAAAGAATTTTCAAGGCTCGCTGCAGTCTCTCTAAATCTTTATTCTGCAACTGGATATAAAAGTCCCTTGATTATGTATTAATGCTTTGACAGCATCAATAGATGTCCCTTCTTTCTGTTGTAAAGTAATTGCTACCAGCACGCTGCCAACACTACCCTAAGATACAATAGTCATTTGAATATCAATTGTATTGCAAAGAAGCACTTGGTTCTTTTCAGACTTCAGAATATCTTTCAGGCCAGGGGAACATTTTCCTGCTGCTTGCAACCAAGCACTCTCTGATAATAGAGAATTTTCCTACTTTTAGAATTTCTTGTCTCCCGTCATGCACAACATTTAGATCACTAGTTTCTAATGTGTTTACAATCACTTGTGTATTAACTTCAAAACGTTGTGTTGGTATTGGTAATTACTAATTCATTGACGAATCCATTTATAGCATAATGAGTTTACCCTAATTGTTTCTCTGTGACTCACTTTCTTATCAAATTTCATGGCAGTGCTCTCTAACTCATGCTGTGCTTCTGTGCTAATAAAAAAATTCCTCTGCTCAATCGTTGAAGGTTTTAGCAACTCAGCTAAACATTTTCTAGACCTAATTTTCTCTTCTTCAGCTGGAAGGGAAGCAATACTGATCCTAACTTCCACATTGCATCCTAATGCAAGTAGAATTGAATTTGCAATACTCTTCAAATGCCTTTCAGCTCTGGAATTTTTAATTGGATGCCAGAATTCTAATTGATCAGTTGCAAAATCTTCTCCTATAAATATTAAACAATGACACGAATTTTGCTTGTGTTTAAAAACAGCCTCAAAATATTTGAATGGCATTCTTCTATTGTTCTTCAAATGTCATCCAACCTGGCTGGACTTTGACATCTCAACTCTGGTTGAGATAGATCATTTTTATTATTAATGCTTCTAGGAAACTTTCCCCCACTTCCACCCAATACAAGTGAATAACCTGATGGATGAATCTACGCTCCAGTATTGGAAACTAACCAGCGTAGATCCAAATCCTAGGCTCTATCAAGTGCCGAGATGGATCAAATCTCTCGAGCTGCAAACCTGTTATTAGGTATCCATTGATTTGATTCAAACCAAAAGACACATCTTTTTATTTAAGGTCCACATATAATTTTATTGTTATTAATATTTAATATTATTTATGGCCAACATATAATATTAAATATAATGTTAGGAACGAACATTGCATCATTTCTTCGCACATGGTTTTAAAACCATATGCAAGGCCCTCCTACAATCATGGGTTGTTTAGGAGGCCTTGCATATGGTCTTAAAACCATTTGCAAGGCCCTCCTAAACCATGTACAATAAAACCATGGGTTGTTTAGGAGGCCTTGCATATGGTCTTAAAACCATTTGCAAGGCCCTCCTAAACGATGTACAATAAAACCATGGGTTGTTTAGGAGGCCTTGCCCATGGTTTAAAAACCATGTGCAAAGCCTCCTAAACTATGTACAATAAAACCATGGGTTGTTTAGAATGCATTGCACATGGTTTTAAAACCATGTGCAAGGCCAACATTTTTTTGCCAATAATTCAATTTTGTGTTTTTTTCTTGACCCACATATTTTTTTTACGGATAATTAAATTTTTACTTTTTTATTGTTTTGTTAGGTAGGAAGATTACAACATCTCCCCTATATTAAATTGTTTTTGTGGCCGACATTTATTTTGGCCTATTAGAAAATTTATTTTTTATTAATAAAATAACTTTACGAAAGTGATATTATTTTTTTATTGTGTTACAAAATCTCTCCCATAATATTCACTATCACTATTATTTTTTGCCGACATGTTACAAACGTTACATCACGTTACAAGATCTCTCCCATAATATTCACTATCACTATTATTTTTTGCCGACACGTTAGTAACGTTACATCACATTACAAGATCTCCCCCATACTGGGCTATAGAGCGCCTCTTGGCGCAATAAACCTTTATTTGCCTCATTTAAATGCATGATTTCTGCTTGCTTCAAACTTTTACTTTTATTCCCTGCACTGGACTTTAGGAACATCATGAAATCCAATTGCTCGAGCGAAGCTCCAAAATATTGTTTTTTAAAATCTTTCCTGGACTATGAATCCGATTGTCTAGTTTCATCCCTTGGAGTCTGTGGGGGAGACTTATCTCTATCTTGAAATCCTTGCTTACATGTATTTACTATTTCCTACGAGAGACATCCCTGGTTCTTCTCTTCTTGAGATTGGAGAGACCTCAAGATGTTAATTGATCCAATCTTTCCATGATC
>LPNX010438909.1:0-26374 GCA_001517045.1 Pseudotsuga menziesii
TAATGCTTCCATCTATTCTCAAGTGATTATGTGAATATTAGTACCACTCCATTAAAACAAATTTAGTGTAGTTATTTGAGCACTGAATGGTAAGTTAAAAGAGTGAACCTTGCTGATTTTAAGAAGTACAACACTACATGGGATAAACATTCACTACATGGGATTGAATATTTGCATTGAATCCTCTAAATTTCAAGGTTAGGTGGAAATGAATCAATTCAAATGCTATTACATTGTTTCTGATGTCAGTTGTAAGGATGATAGCCTGTTAGTCATTAACAAGTTGGGCCTTAAGGTGGCATGTTGGACCCCCTAGATAACAATTATTATTTATACTAAGCTGGGGAATTATTTGTTAAAGAACATGCCTTTTGTTTGCATAGCACAACTACATTTTACTTTGATATTTTTCATTTTTACTACTCACATGGTTATCCAAGAATACGTTTTCCTAAAATATCCAACTGATGATAATGTTTAATAGAATTCATTTTGACTTTTTTGATATTGTGTTATCTAACAAATTGATGTCAATTTTTCAGAGCTGTCGAAAGTGCAAAAGCTTCTTCTTACAAGGAAGGAAGTGGAAGGAGAAATATTGACTGCTGTGGAGGTCATCCCTAAGAGTGAGTCACAACAAAGCATTTGGGAGAAGTACAAAAAAGATGTTAAATATCAATGGTATGTCATAGATATTTTACTGTTACTTCTATTTAGATTATTAGTGTTCTTGTCATGTCTACCCATGTTAGGTGTTCATGAGTTTCCTTCTAATGGGCATGTTATGATCATCTGTGTGGAGTTGCATAGACTTTTGATCCCTTTCTTTTACAATGCTCATGCTCATACAAAGTGTGTCTAGAGGATGTTGGATGTTTCTTACGGATGTTGGATAGTTTGTTGTAGTTCTTTGCCTACAGATCTAGAATTAGATTAAATGCATAGAATAAAGAACACATGCATATTCGCATGTCTTAATACAAATAATTTTTGTAAGAGACACTTATAATATGGAAGACCATTACTTTCAAGGCTTTTAAGTTTTCTCCTAACTCATACACTTATGTACATCCATACATGCACACACAACAATTTTGTTGTTGAGTTAGAATCTCAAAACACATAGAACTTGTATTTTTAAAGTCCATGACCTATTGATTCTTTATTCAAATACCGTTGTGGTCTTGTGGCCTTTGTATTGTTGTGGAACTCTGATTTTTTCAGCTGTGTTTCAGGTATTCTAATTCTTGCAAAATTATGTTCACTTATGGAACATTGGTTTTGGAAACTTAGTGTGACAGGTCTCAAATTGTGTTGACCACTTTGTTGTGTCTACGACCTTGCAATTTTGGAGGTTTTCTTCTTGTTTCCTTTCATCCCCACAACTTTTCTATTTTAGATTCTTGCAGTTATGCAAGATGATGAACTTGCACAATAAAATTCTCTCATTTTGACCTATATTAGTCCTCCCTTATATAAACCCCATGTGATCCCCAAATGTAAAGTCAGATGTTTTATTATTTAATATTAAGTGAAAAATTGAACTATCTCCAAAACCCCCACCTCCCTTCGTTCTCTAAGGTTCAATTTTATACAATGGTATTTGAATTTAAATTGGCACATCTAATTCCAATGGGAAAGAAATTGAATTGTCCATTATTAAAATTGTTGGTATTTAGAACCCCATAAATCAAATTAGTCTTCATCATCACAAATATGGAACTCATGAATTGTTCATTAACGTGCGTAAGATAAATTTCAATTTGAGATTGTTTGTTGATAAACCCCTTTTGAAATTTTGAATAGTTCAGGAAAACATTTGTTCTTTTCTATGTAAAGTTTCCTTTATTCATTCCTTCTCCATGTCTCTTCACTAATTTTTACTTTGAATCCCATTATTCTCTTTTTCTTTTTGTGTTGTTTTTGTTAGTTCTTATTTCACATTCTTTTCGTTAGCTATTATTAAATGGATTCATGAAGCTATGTTGTGTGGAGGCGCCCCCCGCTCCGCCCCTACTCCCAAAATTAGCAGGATTCATGAAGCTAAAGTATTCATGAAGCTATGTCGATGAAGTGATGGAATGCCCCTTCAGAATCTCTTGATGGAACAATCGTTAGTAAGATGAGAAACCCCTGAACTTCATCTACCTCCTTGTGGCCTTATCAATTGTGGAAACCGATATGATCCTTTTTCCTGTTGACATCTTACTAATTTTTAGATTATAAATAATGCACATAATATAAATAAACCTTGTTTGTGTTAATTGTTAAAATATTCATTATATCATATATGATGCACATAGTAGACATCTTCTTTTAGTAACCATTCATGAGTTCTTCTCTTACCATCCCATTGCTGAACAAAATCACCTCATCAATGAATAACATGTATGTAGCAACACACACATCCTCAATTGGTTTCTACAACTATTTCTTAAACACATCCTTGATTCTTTGTCCATATCAAGTTTAGGTTATTAGGTATGCATGAATACATTATGTTGTTCTCTAAGACTCTTTTGCAGACCACTTTAATAGATTACGTAACTGTTTAGGATATTTTGTTACCTGAGCATGGTATATTTTTGTGCTTATTAGTGTGGTTTAAAAAACAACTTGGATTTTAAGTATGAATGTCTTTGGATCTTATTGTCTTTTATTAGAATTACAAATGATGAAATCTATGTGTTAATATTTCTCCTCTTCTCGATTCTTAAAGGGTGCTAGCTCAACGGAAGAGCACCTGCTTTACAAGCAGGAGGTTGGTGGTTTGATTCCTCCATGCCCTAATGATATTGGAATATATTTCTAAAGGTAGAAAATGTAGTAGTGCAAGATGTATGCAATATTAGACGCAACACTAAATGCAAAACAAGATGTAAAAGTGGACGTCACACTAAACACAAAAGTGGATGCAAAAGTCGACCTTATGTTAGATGCAAACATGGACACAAAAATGGATGTCATACTAAATGTAAAATTGGATGCAAAAAGAGACTCAACACTAGACACAATTAATGACTCAAAACTAGATGCAATACTAGGTCCAAAACTAGACGCAACAGTAGATGCAAAAGTGGACTCCTAACTAGATGTAAAATTGGACATTAAATTGAGCACACAATATGGTGTATCGATGGACATAAAACTAGGCGTAACACTAGGTGCAAAAATGGAAGGAACACTTGGCGCAAACAAAAACTTAAAATGAGACATAATATTGGATGCAAGATGGGACAAAACATTGGATGTAAAACTAGACATACTATTGAATGCAAGATGGGATGCAACATTGGACACAAAACTAGATGCAATATTAGATACAAACATGGGTACAAAACTCGGCACAACACTAGGCGCAACACTGGGTACAACATTGGGCTCAAACATAGATGCACAAAAAGACATCAACCGGGATGCAAAACTAGGTGCAAACCTAGATGCAAAATACGACGTAAAACAAGAAGAAACATTAGGCACAAACATGGATACAAAAAAAGACGTAAAACAAGATACAAAATTAGATGCAAATGGGGATGCAACATTATAAGTAAAATTGGATGCAAAACTAGATGCAACATTGGGCCGAAAATTGGATGCAAACCTAGATGCAACATTAGATGTAGAATTGGACACATAATTTTATGCAAAACATGGTGCAAAATTGGGTGCAAGACTTGATGAAAAACTAGGAGCAAAATAAGACGCAACATTGGATGCAAAACTGAGCGTGAAACTAGGTGCAAACAAGGATGTAACAAAGGACGCAAAAAAAGATGCAATAGAAGTTGCAAAATTGGGTGGAAATAAAGGTGTAACAAAAGATGCAAAAAATTGGGCGCAAAAATGGACACAAAAATGGATGTTAAAAATGACAAAAAAAAAGATGCAATAGACGGCGTTTTACAAAAATGTACAATAGCGCTAGGTTTAGCGCCAAATTGTTCACCACAATTGAGAAAAAATTACACTAAAATCCAGTGCTAAATCCAGTTTTTGTTGTAGTGATTCCAACTACTTTCACAACCATGAGACTTATTCTCATAAGGTTTGGCTCTTTCATATGGTAGATTCTGGCATTGGTCAGGGTCTTACCTCTCACTGCCATGCTCGAAATAATCTACCTAAAACCTGAGCTTCAATCAACCAAACACAATCTTATGCAAGCCAATAGTGGCTAATGGTTGTCAGCAATTTCTCAAATCCGAAATTCACAATTCGAATTTTAACAACCTATTATGCATACCAACTATTTTCACAACCATGAGATTCTATAAATGGTAGATTCTGGCATTGGTCAGGGTCTTACCTCTCACTGCCATGATCGAAATAATTAACCTGAAACATGAGCTTCAATCAACCAAACACTTGGTAAGTATGGATGCATATAACCTTTTCATTGCTACAACCATCACTGAAGCATTTTCAGAATTTATAAAATTCAAATACTTCTAGTTGTTAGTCACATCCATGTATACCAAAACTCATTTGCTTCACGCAATCATCATCATACTAACATTGCAAGGTATAGTCACATCATTCATGCAATTAAATGAAAGGTTTAGATACTCCTTACTTCACAAGCGTATCATTTGTACCACCTTGCTCTTCCATAGAGCATTTCTGGCAGCCAATTGATCATGACTATCCTGCATTCATAACAACCTTTGAAATGGTTCTTGAATTGTCATCAATTCATCATTCAGTTCATTAGTCATCCATAATATCACATGCACTCATATCAATGCATTCATGAAATACATCACAACATTTGCACCTGTACTTATGCAATCAGTCACTCACATCCTTCATATGCATACATTCAATGCATAACTACAAGATTCATAAAATCTTCTTAATGCATATCCATTCAATGCATAACTACAAGATTCATAAAATCTTCTTAATGCATATCCATTCAATGCTACTTTGCATTGATTCAGGAATACTATGCATTCAACCTACCAGGCATAGCCTAACCGTGACTACTTCATATAGGATGCATTACTATAATCAATATCATCAACATATATAGGCATGACACCTTTCTATATTTAATCATCCACATGGTATGAGGTCTCTTACCTTTACCAATCCATGGAATTTGTCACAATCAAACTCTCACCTGCATGGGTCGTACTTACACCCTTGTCATGACCAATTTGGTTGGTCCTTTTCAGGAGATTGTAGAATTTGCTCACCAAATTTTGTTATGGACTTGTTGCTTCATCCCTTTCTCCATAGGGTTTCTAGTCACATTCCTCAACATTAGCAACATATTCAGCTAGGCCCATGTCGTCGTTGGTTTTCCCACTAATGCCAACACCAATGCAATAACTATCACTAGTGGTTCATACCAACATATCCTCATACATTTCAAGCATAAAACTTAGGAAATGTATTTATAATCAACAAGATAGGGTTTTAAGGAAACCTCCCTTTTCAAGTCTTTCATCCTTGCATGGAATTCCTCTTCCATGCAACAGTTGGTTAGCCTTCATAGTCCTTGCTACCTATGGGCATGCAATTGTCTAGATTTGTCCATTTGATAGCAGTGGCCGTCATTAGCACTTTGCTACTCCATGCTCAAATTCTGGTGACTTACCCTTGTTCCCTACTGGATAATATTTCCAACGCCTATCCACATGCTTCATTCCGACCTCGGGTGTGAAAACCACACCACTTCTAAGAATGAGTACTTTCACCAAATCTCGGCATTTTTACACACCACTGCCAACTTCAGCCACCTGTAAATCCACTGAAAACAGCTGAAAATCCCACTGGAAAATCCCACTTGGAAATCTCAAAATTTCCCCTTGCAGAATCGGCTCCCATTTCCACTAATTGTTCCGCAGAATCAACTCTCCAAACCACTAATTGTTCCGCTATTTCGGAGCCCAAACAGCTAACATCTTCCGCTGTTCGACGAAAATCGGAACAACTAAGCTCTATCGGCAATCGGATCTTCTATTTTCTTCCGATGCTTGCTATACTTAGAAAAATTTTCAACTTTTCAAAACTTTCCCCTTTCTACTTTCTTCCGCAGACGGCATCGGAAGTCCTTTCTCATCGGAAGTCTAGTTCTTTAGGTTTCCGTAATGGTGGGCGCATGAACAACTTTCTTCTTCCGATGACCTTATACTTAAACAAAAATTTCAACTTCCTTCTCATCGGCTGTCAGATGTCTCGTGCTTCGGGTGGTTAGTCATTTAGGCGGTTGCAACGGTGGCCCACCAACTTTATTCTTCTTCCGATTTCGGGCCTTAGCGAATTTTTTTTTTCAAACTTTCACTTCGTCGTCGCCGTCGGTAGTTCAACCAGCGAATCTTCGGCGGATTAGCTCCATCAACATCCGCAACGGCGAAACACAATCTTCGATCCCCTTCCGATCAACAGCCAAATCTACTGAGATATACCCCGATCGGCGTCGACAGTCTTTCCCGTCGGAAGACTTAGTGCCTTTCGCTTCCACAACGATGGATGCTCGATCCACTATTTTCTTCCGACAACTTCAACACTTAGCCAAATTTTCCCTCCGTCGGCAATCGGATCCACTGCTGCATCAGCGGTTTAGTCCTTTCGTCAGCCGCAACGACGGATGGGAAACCACTAAACTCTTTCGATACATCAGAAGTCTGTTCCTATTTAGTGCTTCGATGCTCTGACTGTTCATGCACTTAGATAATTTTTGGAAGTTTGCTGCCATCAAACTCTGATCTCTGCTGGGCAGAATGAAGTCCTGCCTCTGTCACTGCATCCTTCATGGCCCATAGAGGCCCACTGTTGCAACCTTTGCTATGATACCACTCTGTCACGTCCCCATCCCTTATCCAACCCGAGAAGAGGATGCGACGAACACCACAAAGAACAATAACGGGAAAATCGCCCAATGAACATGATTAGATAGCAATGCTGAAATTAAATGCTTAAACACGATACATACTACAATGCATAAAACATACAGAGATGCACAATTACTCAACATTCAGCGAAAGCAACACACACATTCCAGCATTTAACATGTTCATCATTACTCATGAAATAGTAAATACACAGGTGTAATTAATTATCATGCACAGCGGAATCAACATGCATTAATACAAGCATTCATTCATATTCATCACATTAATTAACAGGGAATATATTTGCAGAATTCAAATAGACAAGATTGCTTATCTTTTAATGAAGAAATCACCCCGCAACCAACTACGTCGTTGCAACGTTCCACCCAACCATAGGCCAGCGTGATCATCAATCTCTTAGCAACAATGCCACCCCCGAGCTGGGCATGATTCCTCAAGGACTAAGGGGAAATACAGGCTTACACATAGCCAAGGGACCAAATCAGTCAAACCAACACAGCTGGGTTTATCAGGCCATCAACCGATCGGCCAAGCCAGCATATTCCAAGGGACAACCACTGCATACCCGCAGCAAAACAATCCCTTCACAGCACCGTGAAGAAGGCAAAGATAACTAGGGATAATTCCAAACAAAAGGTGAGCACATCTCAAGTCCACAAGACAACACAGAGTTGTTCTTGGCCCTAACATGGCCAAAACAACTCAGCAACAACACCCAAACCAGGGTACATCAACATCCCAACGTACAATTGAAACGATGGCACTTTACACAGTCCCAACATAGAGGAGAAGCCAAACTCCCACCGTAGAAAGAAGCAACATTCCCAGCATAGACATGGGAAAACTCAACTGACAATTGTGGCAATCAACAACCAACTAACGTCCATGAACCCACAGCACCCAGCTCCTCAACACAAACACTGGAGAATGACACAGCCCATGCAAACATGGAAGAAACACACACATAGCACAATTGAAGAAGAAATCGGACCCACAACCACATCCGAAAATCGTGGGAAGACTAACAACAACCCAAAACATGGGTGAAATCAACAGCAAGCCGCATACACAGCAGAAATTCATGCCCGCGAGGTTGCTTTCCCAGCTCGCTGCATGCGCAAAACCAAAGAGGGAACCCCCGACCAGTGCGTGAGAAAGATAGAACCAACCTCTGCATGAGGATGAGCAACTTCCTGCTTGTGCGCGCGGATGAACAGACCACAATGGGGAACAAACATCCCACGGAGAGCATGCGCGGTGAGGAGCACCCCGACCAACTGCCTGCGTGAGGATGAAAACAGAAGCGGTGGGGAGAATGCAGTCGTGGGAGAGAGTTTTTTTCTGCCCCATGCGACATCAAGGGAAAGTCTGCTGGTGGAGTGGGTACGTGGGCAAGGATGAGCAGTCCTGCCACACCCACCACCACTACCAGCATTAACTACCCCAACTACCTCCATCAAGACATTAAAATGGTTGGGTGAGACAAGGGAAGGTGGCAAACAAAACAAGGCGGCAACACATGGGTTTTTACCCCAAAGACCAAGGTTTGACATCCCCCCACCCCTTATCCTTTGGAATCATGCCCTTTTCATTCAACGTTGCACTGCCGTAGCTGGTTGTGGTTTATTTTATTTGATGTGCATATTTACATGATGCCAACTTACAATGTGCCGGATAGTACGACATACCATCGACAAATACCCCTATTGCCGAAACATAAAAACCAAATCGATGGTGGGGATTTTGCCTTTAGCCCCTCACCACGATTAATTACAATATATACATCATGCAAACGGGGTCAAAACCGGGGTGCTACAAGGTAGGTATATGGGAAGCTCCATGAGCTGGACCATGAGATGGTCCATGAGATACTCAATGAGACAATCCAGAAGTAGGTACATGACCTACTGACACATAAGAAGGCACTTGGACTTGTGACACTACAGTGTTAGCAAATGTAGGATGGACATGGATTACGGTAAAAATCCAACCCAAAGGACCACTAGAGTTAGGAAGAGGATGCGTCAAAAAGGAATTTGAAGGAACAGGATGAGAAGACGATGGAATATGTGAAGGAATATAGCTTGTACCCCAAATATTCACATGTCTCGGTTGAGGTCCCCAAAGAGGAACACTAGTGCTAGGTCTAGGTTGCATGTATGAAGGAATTTCCACTGCTGGAGTGGATGGTGCAATGTGAGTACTAGTACCAAACCTTTCCGCATGGAAAGGAATGGAAGTTCCCCCAGGTGCAGTACCAGGGTCACCAACCGATTTGATATGAGGTGCCGGACCGGTGTAAAAGGATCTGGAAGATGAACATAGAAAGAGTTGATGGGTCCATCAACCTAAAGGGACAATGATATCCAATTATAGTGTAGCTATGTAGGCATTGAGATCATGATGGAAAATTGAGTTATCAAAAAAAGCAGTTATAAAGGAAACCGTTGGGAACTTCTCCTTTTAGGGAGTGTAGTCTCACTCCTTTGTCATAGTTGCTGCAGAGGAGAAGTGCAGAGAAAAATGAAGAGATGTCGCTTAAGACAAGAGGCAACATACTAGAAGGGGAAGAAACCAATAGAAAGAGGAAACATGAAGATCTAGTTAAAGAAGATAGGCCAAATTGTAAGAGGTCTATTGACGCAACAAGACACCAACAGAACAATGACAAAGAGCTGCGAGGATGTTAAAACCTTGAAACAAATTAGGGTACTACAAGCTAAGTGCAAATATTTGATATTAAACTCTCTGTAATCTATTCCTCTCCCAATAAATTTATACAAGGAGTGTTTAACCCAGAAGGGATTTTTCTCCGGTTATCAATCATTGTGCTTAATTGATGGTGATAAATGCTTCTTTGTTGTTTTAATTCCTCCAAATGGTTGGTTATTCTCATGGAATTTCTAAATTATGATTATGTTCCTATAGTAGGACTTTTAAGACAGGAATTCGTAGTTGTAACAATATTTTCTCACATAAATGAAGGGTACATACATACATACCAATGATAGAAAGTAGCACTTAATTTGAATACGGCTTTGATGTCTGAGAATTAGCTCTGAAACAAACGTTCTCTATAAATGATTTACATGGCATGAACTGCATAAACTAGTGATTTTTCCCTGTTCTGGGCATTGACATTATTCGAAAGAGATTTCCCATTACAGCCAATGTATTGGAAAGAGATGGTTGTTCTGACTGGTGTGTTAGTAACATGACTACTGCTCCCTATTTATGGCCATTATCACCATCTTGGTTAGTTGTTTGAGTTGTTGTTTTTAATCTCTACATCTTGGTAGGTATTCCAAACCCTTTCCTAGACTGATCAGCTTACTTCCACATGAATTGCAATTGCATACACCAGTAATGGGATGATTCCAGGCCTGACGATTGGATCTAATTTAGGAACATTAATGCAAGATTACGACATCGAAACTACAAATTTCCTACAAGAATGGCATTCCACAACATGGATTCCGAATCAATAAACCAACAAACTTCCACGCTTGTCATACATATCAACAATGGCACTTCCAACAAAGGGATTTGACTCCACTCCAATTTTAATGGTGTAAGCATGAACTCCTCTTCACTGTTTTACACCCCCAGACAAGTGCATGCCCTAAGAACACTAGGAAATATAAGAACATTCGGTTTCAAACCACCGGTATCATTTTATTAAGATAATCTAAGGATTCCTTAGAACACCTTTTCCTGGCATACCTAGATATCATGGCAGCCTAAACAACATTTAGTCCAACACTTTTCAATTATCCTCTATATTTTCCGTAGTGAACATGTAGATGCATAAGAATACTACCCAAATACACATTCCCCCAAATCCTTGTTTAACAACCCAACCAAGGACTTGCTTTCCCAAGTTCAAACCTCCCAAGAAAGCGTAGGATTTAGAACACTCATAAAATTAAAGTAATTGGGTTTCATCCCTGCAACTCCATTATGTAAAGGGTACCAAAGCCTCATACACAAACCCATTTGTCAAGCATTAAGCGTGCATCACTCAGATTTCTACCCATAACATACATGGTCATGAGATTGTTTTATTTGCAGCGCTCGTTGTTTTATCACAGGGGAGACATTGTAGGTCTCAGTCTTGAGCTTATTCTTTAGTTTTTCTCATTCTTTGATAGCAACGCTCATGCTTGGAGGTTTCATCTTAGGAGTTAGATGACCTTTTTGAAACACGCAGAGATGAGCAAGGTTAAGAATTTAAGTCAACAATTATAAAATGGACAACACTAAGTAATACCTCAGTTTATATTACATAGAGGTTTAACAAGAGCATCATGTCACTTACAAGCATTGAAGTCTTCCTGGACAAGGTAATAATCAATTCTACCAACTACCTCAACAACATCCAATAGACTTAATGGATGATTCTATGAAGTAACTGTAACTCCAAGCCAATGTAAATGATAAGCCAATGTAAATAATGTAAATATACATTTTGATGGATCCACAAAGCCAATGCAGATGATGGAAATATACATTTTTATGGGGTCCATTAAAGGATTTAGCATGATGCTTTCAAATTTATGTAAAATGTTAGCGGTGAGATATAACAAATAATACTCCAAGATGGTTATGGAGAGCATTACAAAGATTATGAGTCCACAAAAGGGGGAGAGGAAATGGGGTGCATAGGAATATAATGCTCCATTGTCAAAAATGGAGAAGGAAAGGGACCTATAAGAATATAATCCTTGTGATAATCCTCCATTTGCAAGTATTAGCCTAAGAACTTATCTTTTCCATCGCATGTTTTACATGAAGCCTACCCATTGACCTAACCTTTGACATAGAAACTCAATATGAATGAATACATGTAGAGGTTTGCAAGAAAGTCTATTTGATTGTACTTATGGAAGAATGTGGAGAGGAAAATCATATTGATGTTCATTCACTCTCTTAACATCATGATTCTCATGTTCATCTTCTTCACAAGAATTTTATGTTATTCTCTCTATGTGGGATTTATGTTCCAAACCTAGAAATTACCAAAGTTAATGTTATGTGAGTGTGTAAACCTAGGAAGAGAGATACATGGTCGTAGATGAGCTTATAAGTTTGGAGGTTTAGGAAACCATTCTCCTTTCTGGATTTTTTTAAAACCATGGGAATCCCTAACTGGTCGAGATTACCTAGGTGAGTCCCAATATGAATGAACACATGTAGAGGTTGGCAATAATTTCTACCTTGTTATAGTTATGGAAGAATGTGGAGAAGACAATCATATTGGGAAGTGTGCATCCTCTTACCTCATGGGAGATGATTCACTTCCTCAACCTCAACATTCTCATGTTCATCTGTTTCACAAGAATACCATGCTATGATCTAGTACATGGGATTTATGTTCAAAACCAAGAATATATTAAAGTGAATGCTATGTGAGTGATGTGCAAACCTAGGAAGAGAGATAGATAGTTGTATATGAGCTTGTAGGCTAGGAGGTTTAGGAATCCATTCTCATTATTTTATTTTTAGTTTTTTAAACAATGGGAATTGGTAATTGGTTATGATTTCGTAGGGAGGCCCATGCTCAAATTCGAGTGGCTGCCATTATAACCCAAGAATATATTCAACAACTTGAAATCCAAATATACCAATAACTTGTGACTTAAAAAGGGTCAAGATGTCCCGAGGAACACCTATGGAAATATCTTGTTTTTGATAAAATTATCCTAATAGGTAGGGTTTGAACTATCACAGATTGGATGTAAAGAATACCAATCCTCCTCCCGTAGAAGGTAAACATTCATGAGATACAATCCAGAAATGAGTTCAAGAAACATACCTTATTTCAAAGGTTGTTCGACAAAATCTTTGGTTTGTTAATCCAAACCTACCTTATCTCTACCTAGATACGAGTTCTTCAATTTGCAAACACATCACAAAAAAATATTTCCCAAATATAAGAGAAAATATGAATAAATTTAACTTCTAATCAATTTATAATAAAAAAATTGACTATCCACTTTAAATACTAATGAAAGAAAAAAAATTTGGGGGAGGGAAAGAAAATAGATTTTCATTTATGAATATAAACAACAATCATAGGCAATCTTGTGATTTGTCCATTGTGACAAATGAATCTCTCATCGTCCTTTTGATTTGGCCTCTTCTTATAGAAATGTATAAGAGGTTGTAGATAGAATTCATGACATGTGAATTCGTTGGATACAAGTCATAGATAAGGTTGATGGTATGTGAACTAAGTAATCATAATTCATTCACTAGTATCATTCTCAATTATGAGTATTTTATAGCTCAATGTGAACTTTCTTCTCAATTATGAAATGAGTCTTATTTCATAATTATATGAAATTGATCCAAAAGTTATCAATATATAATTTGTCACCTATTTGTAGATTTTGGGGTTAAAATATTGGATGAATAGGCTTGTAGGGACCATTTTAGGGGTAGGTATCACTTTTCATATTTTAGATCATATTGGTATCAAAGTAGTTTTTATTTGGGTTTTGTGGGTAATCACAGGATCTGATAGTTGGTGAAAAAAGGTCTTCAAACCCTAGCCATGGAGGATGAGTATGTTCAAGGAGCAGTGGATGATTATGAGTAACTATTTTCAACACTAAAAATACAAGTTGTTGATATCTCATGCAAAATGTCAATCCTCATGGAGGCTCTCAAGATAAAGTTTGGACCTTTCACGGATTTGGGAGGCTCTAACTCAGATTTCGAATCAAATGGGAAATCAAAAGATGAAAAAAACATTGAAAAGGAGACGATGAAAGATCCAAAGAAAGAGCAGTTGAGTTCTAGTATCAATATTCCTTCCCAGTCTCTCTTCAAGATGGAATTGAAGGTCAACATCAAGTTGAGATCAATTCTTTAAAACCGAGTCATTGGTTGCAGTGGTTATAAATTTATTTCAGTATTCATCAAATAATCGAGGATCAAAATATTGCATTTTCCTGACTTGAGTTAGAGGGTCATGCATATGCTTGGTGGGAAAGCCACATGAAACCACTTAGGCTAGAGGGTGATCCACCATTAACTAAGTGGGAGAATTTAAATCCCTTATCAATTCCAAACTCTATCATATTGGGTATGTAGAGGACTAGTTGATCTATTGGCATTACTTCAGGAAAAGGAAAGGGAAGAGTGTGCAAAAATACACCATCGAGTTTAGGAAAATGGATATCATGTTGGGTATCTCACCCAAGAACCCATATGTACTCCTCAAGTATTTGGGGGGTTCACATAGTCATATACATACGAAGGTTATGCTCTTCAAGCCCAGGTCAATTAATGAAGTGTGTGTACAAGCACAATACTTGGAAAACATAGGCTAGAAGAAAGGTTAGCCAAGTGGTTCAAAATAGAAAGTGAGTCAAGATGCTACCAAGGAGGGGAAGAAGAAGTGGAAGGGAAATGATAAGAAGACTAAAATCACATCACATCACATCAATGAAAGGATCCAAAAAAGCACTGCAACCATTGTAATATCGATGGCCATAGTGAATAAAAGTGTTGGAAGTTACATCCATAGATGAATCTCAAGAACCACATGAAAGATGCCAAGAAGAACCTTCTAGACATGGAGTCGAGCAAGGATTTAGAAAGAAGCTTGGATGTGGATGAAAAATTATCGGTACCAAAGTGTAGAAGGAGGTGAATCTAAGTAGCCTTCACCTTAAGGAAGAGAAAGAGATGATGAAACTATTCCATATCAAGATCTAATCAATATAAAGACAAATATCGATGCTCTATTCATATTTGGTTCGTAGGAAAACCTTATAGCAAAGGATTGGATGCGTAACCTTGGTTTGGAAATACATGATCATCCCAATCCCCACCTATTGGGATTGGTAAATAAGGTTGCATAACTCAGACTCATGAAATAGTACAAGATCAATTTTTCCATAAGTGCAGAGTATGTTGATTAAGTGGAGGTAGATGGAGTACCCCTTGATGTTTGTGGTGTAATTTTCTAATGACCCTGTTACAGAGAGAAATTTTCTATGGCTTGGGGTGTACCACAACAGACAGCTAGACATGAGAAATCAATCCCTTCCCAATATGAAAGAGAAACCAAACATCTAACACTAAGGGACCTTGAATCATACCTTATTCCGGACAGTTGAAGTAGATCCATGTTGATCCTTTTCCAATCATGCTTGCACTAACAGTTTTCTCTCAACAACAACAAACAAGACAAGCATGCTATATAATATGGTGTTAGATCTACTCTAGCATATATAATCAACAATGTATAAGAAATTAAACATATCCATGGATTCAATATTCATTCAAATGCACATTATTGTATAGGAAAATATATTTCTATTAATCAAATTAGAGATTACACAAGTGACAACCTCTGTTGGCACGTTTGCGAACCGGAGAAATTGAGTCCTCCACCTGGGCCTCCACCACCTCAATCCTCCATGTCTCGATAGCAAGCTCACAATCAAAGGCAAACTTGGGAAGAACACAAAGTGCTCCAAAGGGACAAAGGTATGCAAACTCAAGTATATGCAAGATATGGCAACAATGGACTATAGTTTTGTTTCTCTTCAATTCCTCTTCTTCAATGTATCGAAGGGGTTCCTTATATAGAACTCCAAAGGGGTAATGGAGGGTCAAATCTAAGCGATCTCAAGGAATATGGAAGGTCAAGAGTCAAGTGGTTCAGACACACATGAAGGAAAACTCCAAAAATATTTGTATTTATGCACACATCCTGATGTACGCGGGTTTGAGGTCAACAGTTGTGTGTGTAAGCGAGTATGGGATTAAAAGTCATGTACAACAATAAACATGGGTTTTTAGGGATGAACTGGAAACATCAAAGTATAATATCAATCCATGGGGTCTAAAGAGTCTGTAGATGGATAGGGAAGGCCATGAATATGTGATCAACCATGTGTGGTAAAATCAACTATAACAGATGCCCCCTAATGTGTGAGGTCAGAGGGGCAACATGATGGCCAAAATACATTATAAAATCCATCCTAGAAGTGGAGTGATGAAGAACCAGGTGGAAGAACCAGCCATCCATTAGTATAGTACAATAATCAATCTCTGCATGTGACTGCAAACACATATAGCAGTCCCAGATACATAAGAGTACAATGGCCATGAATAGGCATGATATACAACATGTGACATGTGTGGTCATCGCCACGTACAATATATAATAGATTAGAATCTCCATGATGAAGATATACAATGGATCAAGATCTCCATAGAAGATGAAGATATACAATGGATCAAGATCTCCATAATGGCTGGATATATTTGACATACAATGGAATCAAATCACGAGAGCTGAAATCTCATGAACAATGGCACGATCAAAGAGGTAGCATATGTGGAATTCCACTCTTGAATATGATCCAAAATATGTGTGGATTTTTCTTACCTGAAGGTCGAAAAGAGTTCGGTACCGACGTCGTAACGTATGGGTAGCTGGAAGTGATTAAGAAAAGTTAGGGAAAGGTCATCAAACCTAGTATAGCCCCCCCCGGTAACTCTATATACCATTTCACTGCAGGACCCGTGAGGGTGCGTTGAGATAGCCTGAAACAGAGGGAATCATTGGTAAGGAATTAGAAGAGAACCAAAGGTGGAAGGTTGTGACATGTTCACCAGGATCTTCACCAGCCTTACCTTCGAACTTCTGAATGTCCGAAGGAAGCTTGGTAGGGACTGCTGGCCATGCCGGATCATGAGACACAAGATCATTCGTCAATATCGACAAATCAGGTATGTTCAAGGTCGCAAGGAAAGGGAGCCTAGGTTGAGCCGGTTGGTGCCACACTTCCTGATAGGATTGTTTTGGATAAGGTTTATTTCTATACACACCATGGCCTAAGGCAGTGGGATAATAACCTCCTCCCATATGACCCATGAAGGGCCGCATGGAAGCATTGTAATGTGGAGTACCTTGAGTATGAGGTGCTACATAGACATAACTAGGAGAGTAAATAGCCATAACTAGGAGAGTAAGTGGGTTGTTGATACTTGCACCCATACGGTTGATAGTTTTTTTCATAATACGGTCCATGGGAAGCTTTGGTCCATACCATTTAGAAATTTCATGTTCTTTGTAGCAGTTTCATTTGATCTTATCCCCATGATTTTATGCCATGGGGATGTTGTAAATTAAATTAAATCAAAAGTGGAATACGTATAATAATTCATTTTCAAACAACCTTAAACTTATCAACAATTAAAGAAAAAAGAAACCAACCAACGAAATAAGTTTTATCCCTTTTAAAGAAATTTATCAATAAATATTCAAATATTCAAATATTATGCTTTTATAGAAGAAATAACAACATTATTCCACTAGTAAAATCAACCCCTTTATCTTCTTATTTAGATTTTCAAATCACTTAACAATTTTCCCTTTTACTTATGTCCAATTAGCAAGATCATAAATATAAGTAAATAGAAAAATATGAAGAACACATGTAGTTGCGAATAAAATATAAATTTGAGAAATTTTGTGTATTTCTAGAAACTTCATATATAATCTTCATGATGAGGTACATACCATAACATCCTATCAAGGCTAGAAAATCCAACCATGCAAAATTGCCTAGCGAGGATAAATTGTCAAACTCTAGCTCCAACAATAAGAACACGTGAAATAATCCTTCCAACACTATATCCAAGGAAATATGTCCTCATCGTATTCTTCATTCCACCCTAAGGTTTTATCCCAACTCTAGTCTCTAATATCTAAGGGTGAAACGCTAACCCTGGAAATCCAAGATGTTCTAAGAAAATCCAAAGAGACAAAGAAACTTAGTTCCCAAGAGAGAGATAATTTTATTTACAATTGAAGAACTAAAGAGAGAAAGGACAAGTCATATCTACTAAAGAGTGAGATTTTCTTCTAGGGCACATATCTACTAAAGAGTGAGAAATAACGAACACACAAGTCATATGAATGAAATGCTCTCTCCTTCCAAGCATAAGTAATAGTAAGGGGCATAAGTGTGGTAAAAAAAAAAATATTCTAGATATATTGTGAATTGGAATAAGAACAAGAGTTGGAAACATCTCAAGGTTTATAACCATACGAGACTACTCCAAACATATCTTGTCATGATTTGATCAACATTGGTACTCAAACTCTCAAGATATAAGCACATATATGAAGATTTCACTAGAATGACACTTAGCCCCATAATGTTTTCCCCTGTGACAATTATAAATTATAGTTCAAAACAACATCATAAAACGTACAACAATTCATTTCAAACAACCCTAAATTTCTCAATAATTAAGGAAAAAAGACACCAACCAGTGAGATAAGTGTTCAACCCTTTTAGGGGAACTTGTTAGTTAATATTTAGATTTGAAATAAAAGGTCTTACCGAACTAAAAATTCCACCTGACACCCATTCAACCAAATTCCTCAAAATTGCTAGCTACAATCATTGATGTTGCTTGTTGTCCCTCAAAGGAAACTCTCCAATGTATGTTTCATATGAGAAACTAAAATGATTTTTTTTCTTCTAAAACTTTAGCTCAAGAAAATAACCCAAAGGAATATGTAACGAAATGGATCCAAATCCTTTCATAGGGTACATGGAATTGTCACCTAGTTCCATTGTTATGCCTCCCTCTTACTCTTGATTCCTGCTAAATAGTGACTTGTCATATGTCATGTGTCTTGAACCTTGTTGTAATATCACAGATCACAGAGGGTTACCAATAATACACATTGAATCATATAGACATAACAGACACAAGAGACAAGAACATAGATATGGGGAATAACAGATTATATTATAACATGAGGGTCCATACATACACAGAACTGAACCGAGTTCTCATCTAGCTCGACAGCCTAATATATATGATTTATAAACAGTTGCATATAACTACCTATCAGTTTGGTGAACCGACATGACCTTATGCGACCGACCTACTCTCTAATTAGTCGGCTATTTTACTAGTCAACTCACCGACTAGCTCCTTCAACATCTCCCCCAGGAACAAAATCTTTCTTCATCCCGAAGAAACAGGGGAGGTACTTCAACAGTGTGCTGTCTTAGATAGTTGTTTCTGGTATTGTTTGTCTTCATGGACTATGTAGTTGGATGGTTGGTCGTTTTTGCATGCATATTTCCACAATTGCTTCTGCTATAATGGCTAGTTGGTGTTGAAATTCCGCCCAGCTCTGTAATACTTTATGGATGTCGATAGTCAATGTTGTGATGCTTGATAAGGTTGAAATCTTCCCCTGCATGGAAAAGTCTGCTATGCTTTCCATGTCAGATCCCATGAATTTATCTTTTTCCTCTGCTACCTCCAATATTCTTTTCATCTACAAGTAGATTATATCTAGTTTATCAAGGCTTGGGAGTGCTTGCTGTACGCACTGGCGTGCTTGTTTTTCTAGTTTCTGTAGTTTGGTTGTTTCCAATACAATTTGATATTGTATCGTGTTTCTCAGTGATTTTTTGGTGCCTTTTCTTATTTCCAGCACTTGAATTTGTTCTCGGGTCTATCGGGTTTGCTGAAATACTTTCCCGTAATAAGTGGGCCAATCACGAAGTACTTTTTCCTTGATGACAGATTCTTCCAGGTGGTCTTACAACACTTTGTGAGCTTATGAGAATGTTGTGTATTGTTGCCTTAATAGTCTGGATGTCTCCTCTTTTTGGTCTTCCTTTGTA
This sequence comes from Pseudotsuga menziesii, assembly GCA_001517045.1. NCBI lineage: Eukaryota > Viridiplantae > Streptophyta > Pinopsida > Pinales > Pinaceae > Pseudotsuga > Pseudotsuga menziesii. Next base: position 19,547 of record LPNX010438909.1, read on the forward strand.
TTTAGTAGATGTGATTGTAGAGTCGACACCATGCTTTCAAATAGCTAGTATGCCTTTTCAAGTGGCTTGTCAGTGTCAGCCTCTAGAGGTCCTAGTATTACTGTTTGGATCAAATTCCTACATTTTGTCAGAAACTCAATTTCCTCTTTCTTAGTGTTGTCGATTTTCTCTCGTTTATTCTGGTTTCTTACCACTGCTTCTGTGGCGAGAGTTTCTAGGAGTTGACCTAATTCTCCATCTCTGAATTTCTTTGTGTCAACTGCACTAGTCGATCCTAGTTGGCTGATGTGAACCACTGTCGGTTTTGATTCTTTGTGATGTTCTTTATTCTTTTTGTCTTTTATTTTTATTTTTGTGTCTATGTTGGTCTGTCTGCTATTGTGTCTATGATTCTGCAAGTGGTAGATTTCCATGTGGTTGGTTTTCTGGTTGTTGATATTCATTGGTCGGTGGAATTTTTTATTGAGTTTCTTGGGTGGAACTTGTGGCTTAGTGTGTATCTGGGGGATTTGAAATAGATGGTCCAGGGTTTGGTAAAGGTTCTGGATTGGGAAGTAGTGGTGGAGATGGTGAATGGTCAAGTGTAATTGGTGTAGGTTCTGTTTTGTTGTTTTTGGGATTTTTAGATTTTTATAGGTTTTTTTTTTTTTTTTGGGATTTTTAGATTTTTATAGGTTTTTTTTTTTTTTTTTGACAATTATGGTTGTTATGTGTGTCTCCTATATTTTTTTTTGGAACTTGTTTAATTTTTGTACTGTTTTAGTTAGGAACCATTAACACGTTTCCGAAATATTATGCCTTGTAATGTCCTTAGTCGGATTGATCTGTTGGCACGAATTTCTTCGACAATGTAAGGTCCCATCCATTATGTGTGTAACTTTTTGGGTTTTCCTTTTACTCTACTGTTGTATAGTAAGGTAAGGTCCCCTACCGATAGATTTTTTTTTTTGATATTGCGATCATGCCAAGACTTCTGCTGCTGTTTTTGAATTTCTTGATTTTGTACAGCAAGCAGTCGGTGTTCTTCTAGCTTGCTTAGTTGCATCGGTCGATCCTTCTTGCCTTCTTCCACATAGACATGTAAAATATCTTCTTTGATAGGTGTTTGCTATCGGAAATGTAGTGGAACGACTGCTTATTGGCCATAGACTAGTCGGAATAGTGTTTGGTCGGTTGAACATTTGTATGCTGTCCTGTAAGCCTAGAGTACTGCAGGGATTTTTTCGTCCCAATCATCTTTGTTGGTGCTGCAGATTTTTGTTAACCCCTTTGTTAATGTTTTGTTGAATGCCTATATTGCTCCATTCGACTGAGGGTGATAAGTTGTACTACATCGGTGGTCAATTTTTAACTGGTCTATTAGTGCTTTGATGGTTTTGTTAATAAAGTGTGAAACTTGGTCATTGATTAGGGTTAGTGGGCATCCAAATCTAGTAATTATGTTTTCATAGATAAATTTAGCATCTATCTCACTAGAACATGTGTTGATAGGTTCTGCTTCTACCCACTTGGTTACATATTCTAATGCGGTTATTATGTATCTTGCACCTGTTCTTTTTGCTGGTATTGGGAATGGTCCTATGAAGTCGATGGCCCAAATTTCAAATGTCATACTTGGGTTTACTGATATCAAGGGCATTTATGTACTAGGAAAAGGTCGACATAGTCACTGACATTTGTTGCAATGGATAACAAAATTTTTTCAATCCTTGTATAGTGTTAGCCACCATAGCCCTGACTATTGGATTTTCTTGGCGGTTGTATCTGCTTGAAAATTTCCTCCTGCCGGTCCATAGTGTGCTTTGTACATGATATTATCTATTTCGTGTTCTAATACACATCATCTGAGGATGCCGTCTAAGCCCATTTTATATAAAAATTCATTTATGATGTTGTATGGTGCAACCGTCATAGATAAGATTTGTTTCTTTTTCGTGCTCATGCCCTCTGGTGCTTGACCATTTTCTAAGAATTGCGTTATTTCCTCTAATTCTGCTGGGACTGCTTCTATTCGAAATAAGTGTGCATCCGGTAGGTCATCTTCGACTCGTGTCAGCTCCTCTCCTGTGTCGATTCTTGACAAGTGGTTGGGTTCAACATTTAATTTTCCTAGTCTAACAACGACTTCAAATTCAAATTCCTGGAATAGTAGTATCCATCGACAAATCCTTCCATGGTGTAAAGGTTTGTTTATAAGGTATTTCAATGCTTGGTGGTTAGTATAAAATATGAAAGGGTTGGCTAGTAGGTAATGTCGGTAGTTCTATAGTGAAAAGACCATACCTAATGATTCTCTCTCTGTTGTCAAATAATTTCTTTTTTCCTTGTTTAGTTTTATGCTGCTATAAACTATAGAGTAATCCATTCCGTCGTCCCCTGGTTGTGTTAAGATCGTGCCTATTGCTAGGACTGATGCGTCGATATGTACATGAAATTTGATTAACCAATTCGAGAACGTTAGGATAGGTGCCTCTACTAGTTTCCTTTTTAGTGTTTCAAATGATATGTTACATTCATCTATTTAGTCAAACTCCTGATCTTCTCTTAATAGTTCTTCCATTGGATAGGTCATATCTGAGTAGTACCTCATAAATTTCTCGTAATATCCTGTGTGTCCAAGTAGTACCCTAACTTGTTTTGGGTTCACTGGTTGTTTCAAGTCAAGGATAATCTTAATTTTTTCAAAGTCAACCTTGATGCCTTCTTTGCATACAATGTGTCGTAATAATATGTTGATGTAATTGTAACTTTGTAATGTATTCACTTATATTTCTTATGTATTGTAACTCGATGTTTATTCCGAGATGTATTTTTAATGTACTTGAGTCATGTCATGCCCCGAGGTTCCTATCGGGAGTTTCTATAATGTAAAAAAGTCATGTCAAGTCAAGGTGGGTAACCCTCCTATTGTCTGAGGCTTAAAGTCCCCGCAGTTCCGGGGCACTAGGGTTATTAGACTCACCTAGTGAAGTTGGCCCTAGTTGGGTTTAGTCAAGTCGAGAATTAGTATAAATAGAGAGCTACCCTCTCTATTTAACACAGACTCACTCACACTTAGTTGTAGCGCATAGCTGAGGAAGAGAAAGACACTGGGGCAAGGAAGAAAGAGTTTACTACTGTCGGGAGATCATCTTACTGTTTTTTTTTTGGGTTTCACTTTTGGTGCTGATTCTATCTCTGAAGAAGTTGCGGGGTTTTCTCCATTTATGGTTTCTCCAAGGAAAAACACTATGTTCATTGTCTCTTGTGTTTGATTGTTGTTCTTGTTGTTCTCTTAGTTAAAGATCCTAATGTTATGCTAGCTTAATGTTAAAAAATCTAACATGGTATCAGAGCTAACCTGAGAAGAAGACATTGTGCAGCTGCGGGAACTACGGATTCCTATTTTGTGGATCTCTCTCCACATATTTTCAGCAAAATTAGGGTGGAATAACTCTCCTCCCTAGGGCGCATCTTTCTGTTGAAGCATAATCCAATTCTGATGTTTTTCAGTTTTGGACCCGACACTACTGTTGAAAATTAGGGCTTTTCACAGAAGTGGAATTTTTCAGTGAGCCCATGCCTGGATTGATATCCTCCCCAAAATTGAAGTTAGGGATCAAATTCAAAGCATTTGGTTGGACAGAACTCCGGAAAAGCAAAACCCTAATCTACTCCTAAACCAGCGCTGCAGGAGTTTAGCTCCAAGTTTAGATCTGACATCTTGACCTGGTAAGATCTAAATCTTTTGTATTTCCATTTGAGGTTCTTAGTTAAGATGTCTCATCATACCAAGCTTGATGAAAATCTTGAGGGAGCTGATAACTTCCGAGCCTGGAAGTATAGGATCTCCCTGGTCCTCGAAGAAAATGAGTTGGACTCCTATATCAGTGAGGAGGTTCCAGTTCCAGAGGGATATGAGGCCAAGGCCTTACATAAGAAGAAGTTGGTTATGTCAAAGAGGATCATTGCTGATTCTATCAAGGATCACCTCATACCACAAGTGTCCTCCCTTAAGACACCTAAAGCCATGTTTGATGCCCTAACCAAATTGTTTGAAGGGAAGAACATCAATCGGAAGATGACTCTAAGGAACCAGTTGACTCAATGTCAAGATCCAGAATGAGGAGACCATCCAGTCATACTTCACAAGGGTCTCCCAGATCAAAGAACAACTGGAAGCAATAGATGAAGAAGTGGAGAATGCAGAAATTGTGATGACAACCTTGAATGGCCTCCCTAGGTCATGGGATTGTTTCATCCAAGGAATCTGTGCTAGGAAGAAGTTAGTCAAGTTCAGTAGACTGTGGGAAGAATGTTCACAAGAAGAATCTTGGATAGAAGCTCGAGAAGAAAAGATGGGAAGTGAAGATCAAGCTCTCACAGTACACTCCAAGAAAGGAAGAAGGGAAAATCATCATCACCAAGGTAAGCATTCTCATCAAAAAAATAATCCTGTAAGAAGGGATCCATCCAAACTCAGATGTTATACATGCGATGAAATATGACACTTTGCTAAAAATTGTCCCATGAATAAGAATGGATCTAAGAAGAAGAAGAACTCCAAAAGAGGACATCATGCTCACACTGCTGAGGATGATGATCCTCCCAGGAAGAGAGTAAAACAAGAAAGTGAAGACTCTTCAAGTGAAGATGAATATGTTCTGATCTCCACTCTCACGGGAACTGTCACTCATGGAAGCAAAGATTGTCTTATTAATAGTGGGGCTTCCAAACACATGATAGGTTTCAAGGAATCCTTTGAGAAACTATCTGAACATAATTCACCCCATAGGGTGAAACTTGGGGATGACTACCAATATCCCATAAAAGGTAGTGGTAAATCCTCCTACAAACTAGACTCAGGAAAATCCATAAAAATGAAGGATGTCTTGTTTGTACCAGGACTAAAGAAGAATCTTCTATCCATATCAGCACTGGATGCAAAAGGCATGAGGGATGCATTTGTAGATGGCCAAGTCCTCATGTGGTCAAGAGGAAAGACTATTGATGATGCAATAGTGATTGGAGAACAAGAAGGAGGTTTATACAAATTGAAGGGCCATCCAGAAAAAGATTTGGTCCATGACACAGTAGAGCCAAATGAACTTTGGCACAGAAGGCTTGCACATGTGCATTACAGAGCACTGCCACTTGCAAGCAAAGCTGTTGAAGGTCTTCCAGAAATTCAAGAAAAACATGAAGGGCTCTGCAAAGGATGTGCGAAAAGGAAAGAATACAAAGAAGACATTTCCAAGTAGCGAGAGCAAGGCAAAAGGAATCTTGGAAATCATCCACTCCGATGTATGTGGACCAATGTCATCAAGTTCACTAAGCGGGTATGTATACTATGTTTCTTTCATTGATGAATTTTCTAGGAAGACATGGATTTACTTCATGAAGAACAAAGAAGAAGTTTTTAGCAAGTTCAAGGAATTCAAAGCCTTGATCAAGAACCACATAGAAAAGAAGATCAAGACCTTTTGATCAGACAATGGCGGAGAATTCACATCAAATGAATTCAAAGACTTATGCAAATAATCAGGGATTAAAAGGGAGTTATCTACTCCATATAATCCACAACAGAATGGGGTTACAGAAAGGAAGAATATAACTATCGTGGAAGCTGCAAGAGCAATGCTTCATGATCAAGATCTTCCCATGCATCTATGGGCAGAAGCTGTTAGAACAGTGGTGTATGTACAAAATCGTACTCCACACAGATTACTTGAGAACAAGACACTTGAAGAAGTCTTTTCCAACAAGAAACTAGAAGTCAACCATCTCAAAATATCCAGTTGTCTAGTGTACATACACATTCCAAAAGAGAAGATAACAAAACTAGATCCTTAAGGAAAGAAGGGTATATTTGTGGGATACTCTGAAAGCTCAAAGGCTTACACAATATACTTCCCAAGATTCAAGAAGATCGAAATCAGCAGGGATGTGACATTTGATGAAGACACAGCTTACAACAAATCTAGAAAGAGACCTGTTGAAGATCCTGAAGAAGCAGAAACACCAAGAATTCATGATACAACCATGAACGAAGAAATTCAAGAAGAAGATCGAGAATTTGAAGAACCACAAAGACCTGTAGATCCACCTCAGGAGAAGAATCCTCACAAGAGGAAACCTTCTTGGGTACGAGAAATTATCCAAGGTGCGGAAAGATATGGGGCTCCAGAAGAGAATCATAGAGAAAGAAAGAGAACTAGATCCTGCTCCGGATATGTAGCTTTACTATGGGACTTTATCAATGAATAACCTTCCAATTATGAAGAAGCGGCAGAATGAAAAGAATGGAAGGATGCTATGATCGAAGAGTATCAATCGATCATGAAGAATGATGTTTGGGATGTTGTCCCAAGACCAGAAGGGAAGTTGGTTGTAACTTCCAAATGGATCTACAAGATCAAGCATGCTGCAGATGGTAGCATAGAGAAATATAAGGCAAGATTTGTGCCTCGTGGTTTCTCCGAAAAAGAAGGAATAGACTATGAAAAAACCTTTGCACCTGTAGCCAGATACACTTCCATTAGATCAGTACTTTCTATGGCTGTAGTGATGAAATGGAAGATAGACCAAATGGATGTAAAGACTGCTTTCTTGAATGGTGTAGTGGAAGAGGAAGTGTATGTAGAACAACCACTTGGTATTGAGACACATGATAGGGAGTCTCATGTGTGCAAATTGAAGAAAGCCCTGTACGGTTTGAAACAAGCACCCAGGACATGGTACGGCAAAATTGACAGCTTTCTATCTAGTTTGGGATTTACCAAGAGTAAAGCAGATTCCAACCTTTACTACAAGGTTGAAGATGGCAACCCAGTGATGCTCCTACTGTAT
>LPNX010438909.1:26422-82176 GCA_001517045.1 Pseudotsuga menziesii
ATGATACGAAGAGAAAGCTTGCTACCGAGTTTGAAATGAAGGACTTGGGTATGATGCATTATTTTCTAGGCATGAAGCTGTGGCAAAATGCGGATGGAATCTCCATCGGACAAGGGAAGTATCCAGTAGAGATCCTGAAGAGGTTTGGGATGATGGACTGCAAGGCCATGAACACACCTATGGCATCGAACCTAAAGCTATTGAGTGATGCTTCATCAGAGATGGTTGATGCTACGATGTATCATCAGATGATTGGGTCCTTGATGTATTTGACGATCACAAGACCACACATTTTCTTTGCTGTGAACACCTTGAGCCAGTTCTTGACATATTCAAGACATGTTCACTTGATTGCTGCAAAGCATATTCTGAGGTACCTGAGGGGTACAATTGATTATGGGCTCAAGTATGAGATGAATCAGAAGATTAACCTGGAGGGTTATGCTGATTCAGATTGGGAAGGCAGTTCCATCGATAGGAAGAGCACTTCAGGGTGTTGCTTCAGTATGGGATCAGGTGTGATCTCTTGGTTTAGCAGGAAGCAATCTTGTGTGGCACTGAGTACAACTGAAGCAGAGTATGTCGTAGCTTGTTCAGCTAGTTGTGAGGCAGTATGGCTACGTAAGCTACTATGTGATTTATTTGATCTCCAGGTGGATGCTACTTGTATACATTGTGACAACCAGAGTTGTGTGAAGTTATCAGATAATCCAATGTTCCATGACAAGTCGAAGCATATCGAGATCAAGTATCACTATATCAGGGATATGGTGCAGAGGAAAACAGTGAATCTCCAGTATGTTGAGACGGAGGAACATATAGCTGATGTGTTGATGAAGCCATTGGCTAGGGTGAAGTTCAAGTACTTCAAGGAGAAGCTTGGTGTTCTCCAGATCGAGGTTTCCTCCAAAGGGAAATGATGAGACCCAGAGCCATTCTGACATGGTGAGAGGATTGGTTCCTTCCATGGTCAGATGTAAGGGCTGAGCCATTCTATCATGGTGAGAGAATTGGTTCCTTCCATGTCAGATGTGAGTGTTGAGCCATTCTAATGTGACTGTAGGATTGGTTCCTACATGATCAGAAGTAAGCGCTGACATTAGAGGAAATTTGGGGTCTAAAATGGGCCTTATAAGAAAACATGCCAACAATAAATTTTGTGAGTTGGAATTCAAGAACCAATATAATTTCAATAAAATGAGTCAACCATAATGGTTGAATTGACATATTTGTCATAAAAGAAAACTACTTTTTTTGTTTGTATTTTTGACATATCTCCTTGTGTTTTTATTCAAATTCCGAGTAGGAGAGGTCGTTGTATGTGCAATTTAATTCTACATCCAACGAGTACACACACTGCATACTTTTGATGGACCCTGCTACCCCAAAAATAAGAAATACCTGAAAAACATGATGATGATGTCATCATCACATTTTTTCAAGTATTTATTATTTTTGGGGTAGCAGGGTCCATCAAAAATATCCAGTGTGGGTACTCGTTGGATGCGGAAGTAAATTCCGCATCCAACAAGCTCTTCCGCTCAAAATTTGAGTAAAAACACAGGGAGATATGTCGAAAATACGAACAAAAAAAGTAGTTTTTTTCATTCATCCTCCAAAATTAATAACTATTATTTTTTTATTTTAACTATTATTTTATTATTTTAACTATTATTTTATTATTTTCCTTAGGAGGCCCATTTTAGACCTAAAATTTCCTCTAATGATGCCATTCTTGGAATGGAGGCTCCTGGTCAGTTACTAGGTAGCTGAGTCTAGGATTGGGGGCCATTCTGATATGACTATAGGATTGGTTCCTACAAGATCAGATGTGAGTGCACGCCCTTCTAACATTGGTTGTCAGATGTAAGTGCAGATCCCTTTCAGCATGAAGGATTGGTTCCTTGCATGGTCGAATATAAGTGCTGATCCTTTCTAACATTGGTTGTCAGATGTAAGTGCAGAGCCTTTTGACATGGAGGATTGGTTCCCTACATGATCGAGTGTAAGTGCTGAAGCCTTTCCGACATTGGTTGAAGGATGTGAGTGCTAGGCCTTTCTGACAAGGTTGTGGGAGGTGTTCCCACATGGTCAGATGTGAGTGTTGGGCGTGCCTTTCTGATATGATTATAGGATTGGTTCCTACATGATCAGATGTAAGTGCTGGGCGGGCCATTCTGACTTAGGGTCAGATATAAGTGCTGGAAGAAGACCTACATGGAGGCTAGGGATACAACTAGCATGAAAAAGGGTTGGCTTTGTAGAACTTCATGTGATGAGAAGAATCATAAGATAGCACCCGTGCAGATCTAGTGATGATGATCCATTAGAGATTATCCAAATCGAGGGATGATCCAGATCTAGAGATGATGCTCCAGAGATGATCCAGATCGAGGGATGATCCAGATCTAGTGATGATGATCCAGATTGAGGGATGATCCAGATCTAGATGAAGATGACTTGAAGATGAAGGTGACTTGCAGATATATATGACTTGAAGGTGAAGATGATGAAGACTCGATGATGATTCAGATGATACAGAGAAGAATACTTGTGTTGATAAATTGTGTCAAGAGAATACCTTCCTAGTTAAGAGGGAATGTTGATGTAATTGTAACTTCGAAATGTATTCACTTGTATTTCTTATGTATTGTAACTTGATGTTTATTCCGGGATGTATTTGTAATGTACTTGAGTCATGTCATTCCCTGAGGTTCCTATTGGGAGTTCTATAATGTAAACAAGTCATGTCAAGTCAAGGTGGGTAACCCTCCTATTGTCTAAGGTTTAAAGTCCTCGCAGTTCCGGGGCACTAGGGTTATTAGACTCACCTAGTGAAGTCTGCCCTAGTTGGGTTTAGTCAAGTCGGGAATTAGTATAAATAGAGAGCTAACCTCTCTATTTAACACACACTCACTAACACTCAGTTGTAGCACATAGCCAAGGAAGAGAAAGACACTGGGGCAAGGAAGAAAGAGGTTATTACTGTCGGGAGATCATCTTACTATTTTTTTGGGTTTCACTTTTGGTGTTGATTCTATATCTGAGGAAGTTGTGGGGTTTTCTCCATTTATGGTTTCCCCGAGGAAAAACACTGTGTTCATTGTCTCTTGTGTTTGATTGTTGTGCTTGTTGTTCTATCAGTTAAAGATCCTAATGTTATGCTAGCTTAATGTTAAAAAAATTAACATAGTATCCATATAGAAGTTAGGAATATGCATTTCCTTATGTTTAGAGATAGATGGATTTGTCAGTATCATTCCAACATGAGCCTTATCCATTTGCAGTGATCTTTTAGCATAGATTATATCGTCCAATCATCGAAATACACTTCCATTGTTTTGTAGATGTATTCTTGAAATTTTTTGACAAGAATTCTCAAAAATACTGCAGGTGCATTTTTTATACCAAAAGGCATAAATTTGTAGGCGAATGAGCTGAATTCACATACAAATGTCATCTTTTTCTGGTCTTCTTTGGCTATTGGTACTTGGTTGTACCTTAAGAATCCGTCTGTAAATGAGTAACATTCATGTCCTGCAACTTCATTTAAGATTTCATTTGCATATGGTGTTGGAAATGGGTCTGTTAGGGTGACTTTGTTTAATTCTCTGAAGTGGATGCAGATCCTTAATTTCGTCGGGTCATGTTTTTTTGGTTGTATGACCATTGGGATTTCCTATTCCGATGGGTCAATAGGGTAGATAATTCTTGGTGCAAGCATATTGTCGATCTCTTTCTTAACTATCTCTTTGTATTTATGAGCTAATTTGTATGGCCTCTTCTTTACAGGTCGGGCATCTGGTTTGGTGTCGATCTTCATCTCACCCATTTCATGGACTAGTCCTTTGAGATATTTATAGTCTCTAGTAAAGACATCCTGGAATTCTTTCAGTAGGTTTACTATTTCGGTCATTTGTTCTTCACTCCAGTAATCACCAATTTTTGCCATTTTTGGTCGATCATCATTTGATATGTCAAACTCTTTAGTTTTAACTTTGGCATCTAACCATTCTGGTGCTTTAGTTTCATTGATCGGTCAACTCCCTTCTTTGAATTATGAGAATGTAGTAGGAAAGTCCACTGCAGTCATTCGGTAGGTATCTTCTTTGTCGGCTATCTCGACTTTAAGTACGTTTGAATTGGTTTTGTTGTTTCTGAATGGTATGATTTCCATTGAAAGCTTTTCCCTTCCGTATTTTCATTTTCCATTTACAGTCTTGTCGACTATGGTATTATCTTGGTTTGTATGTTATTACATGGTATTGTTGCTCAATCATAGTTTTTTATCAGAGTTTTGTTCCCGGTCGGTTCTATAAATGCTTTTATTTGTTTTGCAGTTTTGACTAACTTTTCATTATGCAGTATAAAGCTAAAGTGTGTAATGAAGTTCTCTCTAAGTTCATTCCATTGAAATGTTTCGCCTCATGCTTCTTCCATTTTATACCATTTGTTTGGTAAGTCGGCTAGTGTTGATGGAAACAGGTGTGTCCATGTACGTTCGTCTTTATATCCAAGTCTTCTCCACTCTCTTTTGCATGTTCTTATGTGCTCCTCTAGGTCTTGTCCTTGGATGCACATAGGTATTTGTGCCTTTTTGGCTATCCTCTTTCCTCTGAATCTTTCCACGAAGTAAGTTGAAGCTGTTGTCCATGTCTGCAATCTTGATTGCTGGGTATCCCACCATCGAGAAACTTGTCCTGTAAAGGTTTCTACTAATCTTTGTAGTCGACCCTGCTCACCTATGTTTTTAGGTACTTGTTCTATATGCATCACCGAGGATTCTCTTTCTTTATACCTTGGGATCTGTCTGATACTTAAATTTGTTGGGTTTAAGGTAGGGTATTCCCTACTTTTCCTTTTGAATATTTTCAGCATGATGGAGACTAAAAAACATAGTTGGACTAGTTTATTCTGTACTCCTTGAATGGTCCAGCAACCTCTTGCTTGGGTCTCGTAGTTTTTGACTTCCCAATCATATAATTCTGCGTCTGAGTTGTATCCTACTGTTTCTTGATTTCCTAAGTGAAGCTTGCCATAGATATTGGGCTCTGTGTAGTCTTCATTATTTTGTATTTGATATAGTTGTCGGTTGTTGACTTGTTCATCAATATGTTCTATCCAAGGTTCTCCTTAGGATGGGTGGATAGGTACTATGACTTTCTGTCCATTCCCTTTTTGTTTTATCCTTTCTTTGTCTAAAGATTTTATGCTTTCATTTTTCTTCCCCAAGGTCGACCTACTAAAGCTGGGAAGGAACTGGATCCTTCCTTAGGGTCAATAATTTGAAAGTTGACTTTGGTCGATATTCCTTTTATTGTCGTATCGACATTTTTCCAAACTCTAATAGGTTCAATCAAACTTTGGTTGACTAACTTGAGGTATATTCTTGAATCATATAGTCGAGGTCTACCCAACTGTTCCCAAGTGTCGCGAGTCATAATATTTACTTGTGAGCTGAAGTCGAGCACAACTTGTTGAACATGGTATCCTTCGATTTCTAGGTCGACAAGTGGGTCGACATCACTCTTGTCTTTTTGGTTTAGACTGCATATGTTTTTTGTTTGTTTTTCTGTATTATTATTATGCTTCATATTATATAATAAGTCAATGAATTGAGATACCACTTTATCATCTTGTACTAAATGTATTAATTCTTTAACTGTGTTTTGTCGACTATCGTCAGCTTCTTCCTATCTAGAAAATTCTTTAAATATATTTGTTGCATCATTATATAATTGTTTTTTATTAGATGGGTTAGGATAATCATTTTTTTCTTTGATTTTACTTATACGTGGATTATCATTCCCAATTTTTGTCCCTTGTCGAGTTACTATATGTAGGTTCTTTGTATTGATTACATCATGTTTTTGAACACACAACAAGACATTAACATTTTTCTTTTTATTGATTTTGTCGTGCATGGTAGGACAATCCTCTAATGAGTGATCGCCTACACCACAGCAAGTACAAAATTTTAAATTGGTTATATCCTTGTCTGGACAGTCTGCATATCGATGGACTTATTTGTAGCATGTAAAGCACTGGATGGGCCGACGTGGTTGATTGTCACAATTTCCATAAAATCATCCTCAACCTCCATATCCTCCATGACGGTTGTCGAACCGGTGCTCATATCGACGACCTTCATATCTTTGATTATTTGGTTCTTTTTTATCATTGCTTTGCTGCTTTTTATCGTTATTCTACGCAATTGCGTTCATCTGGTAGACTGCTTGGTAGTTCTGTCGGTTCTTTAAATTTAGATGGGAGTTGGCCGTTGTGTGACTTTTTACTTCACAAATTGCACACCAATATGCTTTGCCATTTTTCATGTTATATGGGAAATATTTCATTGTGTGTTCTCCATGTTCTTGGTAGATGTCGCAAAAGCATTTTGTCTGAACAAATCGAACGTCCTGTTGACTTATGTCTTGTCGACAGTTACCTTTAGTGTGTCTGGTCGTGGAGCATTTTGTGCACCAGACATCCTAATTCTTGAGGTTCATCTCTTTCAATGATTTCTGCATCATTTCTAGCTGTTCTTCCAGTCTAGTATCCACGGGATATGCTAGGAAATCTTCGTCCATCTCTACTTACAAAGCTTTGGTAAGTGCATATTCATACGTTTTAAACATCTCCAAGCTTATGTGCCGCTGGATTTTCTGTGATAGACCTGCAAGAAACCATTGAATTAATAGTTGTTCATCAATTACATAGTCTAGTTGGATGAGGAGGTCTTTCCATCATTTGTCATATTCCTAGACAAACTCTACTGACTTCTGGGATGTTGTTTTCATCTTTTTGGTTGCCAGATGTTTTGCGTCTGGAGTTTTAAAGAAAGACAAGAATTGTGCTTTAATTTCTGCTTTATATGCTTATGGAGTTCTCTTGATATAGGTCATATACCACATTAGTGCTCTTTTCCTCAAGGCACTGGTGAACTGTGCCATCTGTCGTTCTTTGATCGTGACTTTATTTGCCTCCCATATTGACTCATAGATGAACCAATGTCATATAGGATTTTCATCACCCTCGTATAGAGGGATATGTGTTGATCCATGACCCATGTCGGTATTGCTGTCGCTGTCTCTTCCAGGAGGTGGCGGTGGTGGGGGTAGTGGGATGTTTTTTTTGTCGTGTTGTGCAGATATGTTGTTGACAGGACTTTTATTCCCATCGATCGTTTTGTTTGTCATTTCTTCTTTGACAAGCAGTCGGTTTGGGTCGACTTCTCCTGTCGATGTCTAACTGCACTGATTTGTCTGCAGGCTCGATTGTTCTGTATTTTGCAAATCTATATTTGGAAGGGGGGGGGGGCTCCTTCATGTGTCAGGTAAAGTAAGTGGATACTTCAATTGGAAGGGTATGCCTGAAGTGTTACCCAGTTTCCTTCCTCCGGTCGGCGGATCACTAGATGATTATCCTCATTTACCTCATCGTCTAGTTGGCTCTATATACCAAACTCACTAGCTCTTAGTCTTAGGTATTCTTCGACAATGGATTGTATCTTGGTACTTAGATTCATTGGATATAAAAGGTCTTATCTCCTGGGGAATTTCTATTTGGAGAGCTTCATGCTGCTCTATCCATAAGTCCTCTTCCATGGGTGATGCTTCTTCATCCACGCTTTCTTCCTGTCGGTCATGACCCGAATCTGGAGGGTTTATTTCCTGGTTTGTCACCCTAGTAGTCATCCCTCTTTGCAGTGCTATATCCTGTTCTCTTCTCTCTTCCCTTCTTTTTAGCCTCTTCTCTCTTTCTACTTTATGTAAATCCACCGTACCTTTGTGTGTCACTATTCATTTGATTTCCTTTTTAGGTTGAATTTTCATTGCTGGTGATGGTATCTTCTTTAGTCGACTAGAATCCTCTTCACTTTACACTGACATATGCCCAGCTACCCCCCCATATCCTACTCGACGCTTTAGAAAGCTCGGATAGTTAAATTTATTTGCTTAGGAAGTACTCCCACTCCCTTTCGGCAATGAATTTTTCCCACTTTTTCTGTTTCTTCGCCCAGTTAGAATTTGGTGGCGGTTTGTGTAGTGACTGACAAGGTTCTATGATATGACCCACTCCCTTTTCTATTAGGAATTTGAACAATAGGGTCGGTAAGGAGCAAAGGAACTTCTCGGAAAGGTCTGTATAAAATCTTTTATGGATGCTTTTGACCGAAGTTCTTTCTTCTATGACTTTTTCCTCGCAGAATTTGTCTATGATATTTTCAAACCACTCTGACAGGTTTGTTCATCCCCCTCGAATCAATTTCTCCAGTAGCTCTTGATCCTTAGTTGCTTCTGGTCTTTTCATCTAGAAGTTTTTTGAAAAGTTGGGGTACCGATTCTACAAAATTCTCACGTGTTTCAATGAAGAATTTCTCCTTCACTTGAGCAATGGTTAATCTATTTCTCCTTGCGTAGTTCTGCAAATAATTTTCAATCTTATACTCCCACTAGTTCTTAATTCCTGTTCTAATATCATCTGCTAATAGTCATTACGTTCGTATATGTACTACCAGAAATGGAACCAATGTTGTAATCTCATAGATCACAGAGGGTTACCAATAATACACATTGAATCATATAGACATAACAGACACAAGAGACAAGAACATAGATATGGGGAATAACAGATTATATTATAACATGAGGGTCCATACATACATAGAACTGAACCGAGTTCTCATTTGGCTCAACAGCCTAATATATATGATTTACAAACAGTTACATATAACTACCTATCAGTTTAGTCAACCAACATGACCTTATGCGGCCGACCTACTCTCTAATTAGTCGGCTATTCGACTAGTTGACTCACTGAATAGCTCCTCCAACAAACCTCTACTAGCCACATACCAACCAACCATAGACATTGTGTTAGTAGATAAAAAAGAAGCCATGGTAATGATTGTCTCAAAATGAGATTCATCTCCTTTAATCCTTCTACACTCCTAGTTGCATCTTACTTCACACCTTTTCTCTTCTTCAACAAACATTATATTGCATAATGTCCCATATTGTGACATATGAAGCACATAACATTAGTGAGGTCCTTATTCCATGCATTTTCCCCATCCTTATTGAATTATTTCTTTCTTCCTGTCTTCATATTCGTGACGAGACCAATAACATCTACTTCCACTTGTTGGTCTAGACAAGACTATAATATGATTTCCTCTTGCATAAGACCTACCCAAATCTTTGGAAAATATAATGTATTATCTAGAGTACAAATACACTAGAAAACGTTTCTTAGGAAGAAGAAATCCCTTTAAGGACTATGTATACTATCTCTTGATCCTTAATATTAGTTCCAATAGTGTCCAATTACACTAATCCTAGTAAAAAATATCACCATAGTATCTTCCTTCCTCATACAAACTGCTGAGAGATGGCCTCATATGAGCATATTCCAAAAAGCATAGGAATTATAAAATAACTTGTTCAAAGCATCAAACATGATCTTACATGATTTATTATGAGCAATGTGTGATATAAAGTGATCCTTCATATAACAAAGAATTATTATCTTCACCTTGGCTAGCTTCTTTTTATGCGTGGCTAAATGTTCTTGAATGGTAAGTTTTGGAATGTCCTTCTCAACATGATCCCAAATATTAGCTTCTTCAATAATGATTTGAATCTTGAGATTCCATGCAACAAAATTTGAATCTACAAATAGCCTATCACTCTCTCTTATACCAAGAGTAAATTTACACATCCCAACAAAGTTACAAGTGGAAAAAATAAGCAATATATGAAGTAGAGAAAGAAATCCTTTCAAGGGAAAAGGTTCTTATTTCAAACAACCTAGTATTTCACACCGAATCAACTCAACTTGTTTAGGCACCTATCCTAGGTAACCACTATGTAAAATACAAATCCATCCTACTCAAGAGTGATTTCAACTAAAACCAATTTGATACCATGTTTAAAATTTCACTAGAATGACGCTTCAATGCAATTCAATAATTCCACTTTCTTTCTATAAGGCTCCTCCTTAACACTATAATTTTCTTCCTTGGGGATGTTGTAAATTAAATTACAAAACAATAGTAGAATAAGTGTAATAATTCACTTTCAAACAATCCTGAACTTCTTGGAAATTAACAAGAGAATACACCAATCAATGAGATAAGTTTTCATTTCTTTTAGGGAAACTTATCAACCGATATTTGGATCTAAAAAATGTAGTTTTACAACATAAATAAAAATAGAATTACAACAATATAATCACCCCCATTATATTATTGTTTAGATGTCCAATCACTTTTTTCCCTTTTACTTATTTCCAATCAACGAGATGATAAATAGATGTAAACAACGAGATATGAAGAACAAATGTAGTTGAAAATCAAATATGATCTTGAAACAATATATGTATGGTTGTAAACTTCATATATGAGCTCAATGATGAATTACATACCATATAATCCTCTAAATGACACAAATTAAGCCATGTGAAATTCCCTATCTAGGGTAAATCATCAAACCATACCTCCACCAATAAGAACAAGTGCAAGAATCCCTCCAACATGGTCTCCAAGAAAATATTTCCTCCTCTTCTCTTCTTATTCACAAGTCCACCCTAGGGTTCTCTCCCCAAAATATAGTATCCATTCTCTAAAGGTAAAACCCTAACCCTATAAATCTAAGATGTTCCAAGGAACTCCAGATAGATCAAGAAATTTGCGTGCAAGAGAGAAAAAACAAGTAAACGTAAAGACTTAAGGAGAGAGGATGAATGTTCTCCTTTTCTAGGTCACATGTCTACTCAAGAGTGAGAAAAAATGAATGCACAAGTTATATGAAGAAAATATCCTCTCCATCTATTTATATGAGATGTAAGGGAGGCTAACAATACCATGTGGGGACATTCCCTTATAAGCAACCTACATGAGTCCTTATGGGAAACACAAGTAAGATGCCCATTGTAGATCACAAGTGTCATGTTCCAATAATGATGTTGTGCATAATACAGAATCCAAGGTGATGGAAATAGATAAGTAATTACCACACCAATCCATCTCCAACCTTCATGAACTGCATCTATCCTCCAAACATAAGTACTCCTTTGGGAAATATATCCCCTACAAGAACATTGTTGAAGCCCCAAGCATACCCTAGCCATCTCTAGAACTTTGAATAGGAACCCAAGCTATCACATTCCGTATAGGAATTGGATCCCTCTTTCATGATGTACAATACTCCACATACATTTTAGGGAATTCTCCCTGCATTCTCCCACCAAGTGGGTTGTATTCCATGTGGCCATCATGAAGTGAGTCTACCTCCCAGGAAAGATATTTCCAACACCCAAGGGAAGAACATTGAATCAAAAATAAATTGAGGTCAAGCATGGATAATTTTAGGGACGATTTATAGCCCATGGGTGAATTTATGGGGGTTACACAAAATGTCTAGACGGATTTTTAATATTTTTTTTTTTGAAATTAAAAAAATTCTTCAATTATTTATTAATCATACAATGGTCAAATGTTGGATAGACAATCCCGTGAGCGAAGGAGAAAATGGAAAAAATAATTTTATCCCCAATTATGGACAAAATGGTGAGATCACCCCCAAAATTCTAGTAATGGAGGCCAATGTCAATGATGTCACCCTAATGTTTCATTCTTGGAGGCAAGAGTAGCTCATTCGCCTCATTTTTTCATTGAGGGAGGTGATTACCACTTTGTTCACCCCTTATTTATGGACCATAGGGAAACGAGTGTGTTTGCTCGCTTCTACTAACCCAGGTCCAACCTTCGAGCCTGAGCAACAAAATTCAAGGTATAATCTTGACTGAGCATAACCCCATTGGAGAAACCTGCGATGCAAGTGAAGTATCACTTGAGTTACCTATAGGGAAAACAAGAACCAGGCTTCCACAATGATAGAATGGGATCTTTCCATGCCAATACCTACCCAACGATGTTGATAGGTAAATCATCATCGACATATAATGTAAACAACATATGGAAACATAATACAATATTAATCACATTTAGGAGCACATTTAATGCATTATCATCTCATTTCATCATGCAAAACATATATATTATCAGCTGCAACAAATTGTAAATCATCACATGCAAAATGAGCATACACCATTCGACATAGAGAGTTTAACGTGGAAAGCCATATGGGAGAAAACCACAAAAGCGATCTTCATTTGGCATGATTCATGTCTTGAACTCTTTGTTCTATGCACACATCCTACAGACATATACCCAAAACCCCATTACATTGCATCCTCACACACAACTTGCAGACCGATAGTGTATTACCTCCATGACTCTTATTCATTCTGCACACTACAATATACAACATTATAGAATTATTCAAAACTTAACCTCGATTGGATCTATCTTATCTTTAGAACCCCCTTAAGCCCAACCTTGTACATTTTTATAGGCTATAATGTTCGATTTTACATCCTGCGCCCACTACCCATAACTGGAAAACCTTCTAACTAACTCACCGCATGTATTTAATATTTCCCCAAAAATTGCCCAAAATTCCAGAGCTCACCATTTCCATTCCCTCTCTATTGCATCCAAGTTCGCACCTCGACGACTTCTAAAAATTAATAGAAAAAACTTTATGTAACTTACCTAGGGCCAATAGGTCACCAACACTCACATGTGGCATGTATCTTTCCCAAAAAAGGTAATTGAGGACAAGATACTAGTCCAAACTAGGTTACTAGAGATTGTCGAAGAAACAAAAATCATAGTGGAACCTGAAACCGTCCTTGAAACATGAATCAAGCAACTACAAAATTGAACAATTATGAAGTACCTCATCAAGTGGGAGAACTTTCCAATATAAGAGGAAACATGGAAAGATGATTTCTTCATGCAGGAACATTCACAAGTAATCAAGTGTTGAGAAAAACACGTGTTTGGAGAGGAGGTCCATGTTAAGATTTATATAGTGTGACATTACTATTATTATTATATTAGTATTATTTTTATTGGTTGTCTAGGACTTTACTTGTAATTGTACCCTTTGTTTCCTATATATACCAAGGAAACCTCGTTTCAAATATCATCTCATATTGTGCATTTGAAGAAGAAGCTTCTTATTCATTCTCTTTATTTCATTATGAAGGCTTGGAGTTAGAAATTTGTGTATTATCTAGAGTTCAAATACACTAAAAAACGTTTCTTAGGAAAAATATATCCCTTTAAGGACTATGTATACTATCTATTGATCCTTAATCTTAGTTCCAATAGTGTCCAATTACAATAATCCTAGTAAAAATATCACCATAGTATCTTCCTTGCTCATACAAACTGCCGAGAGATGGTTTCATATGAGCATATTCCAAAAAGCATAGGAATTATAAAATAACTTGATCAAAGCATCAAACATGATCTTACATGAATTCTTATCAGCAATGTGTGATATAAAGTGATCCTTCATATAACAAAGAATGATTATCTTCACCTTGGCTAACTTCTTTTGATGAGTGACTAAATGTTCTTGATTGGTAGGTTTTGGAATGTCCTTCTCAACATGATCCCAAATATTATCTTCTTTAGTAACGATTTGAATCTTGAGATTCCATGCAACAAAATTTGAATCTCCATATATCCTATCACTCTCTCTTATACCAAGAGTAAATTTACACATCTCAACAAAGTCACAAGTGAAAAAAATCAACAATATATGAAGTAGATAAAGAAATCCTTTCAAGGGAAAAGGTGCTTATTTCAAACAACCTAGTATTTCACACCGAATCAACTCAACTTGTTCAAGTACCTATCCTAGGTAATCACTATGTAAAATACAAATCCATCCTACTCAAGAGTGATTTCAACTACAACCAATTTGATAACATGTTTAAAATTTCACTAGAATGACACTTCAATGCAATTCATAAATTTCACTATCTTTCTAGAAGGCTCCTCCTTAACACTATAATTTTCTTCCCTGGGGATGTTGTAAATTAAAGTACGAAACAATAGTAAAAGAAGTGTAATGATTCACTTTCAAACAATCCCAAACTTCTTGGAAATTAACAAGAGAATACACCAACCAATGAGATAAGTTTTCATCCCTTTTAGGGAAACTTATCAACCGATATTTGGGTCTAAAAAATGTGGTTTTACAACATAAATAAAAATATAATTGCAACAATAAAATCACCCCCATTATCTTCTTGTTTATACGTCCAATCACTTAACTATTATCCCTTTTACTTATTTCCAATCAACGAGATCATAAATAGATGTAAATAACAAGATATGAAAAACACATGTAGATGGAAATCAAATATGATCTTGTAACAAGATATGTATGGCTGGAAACTACATATATGAGCTCAATGATGAAGTACATACCATATAATCCTATAAATGATACAAATTAAGCCATGCAAAATTCCCTATCTAGGCTAAATCATCAAACCATACCTCCACCAATAAGAACAAGTGCAAGAATCCTTCCAACATGCTCTTCAAGGAAATATGTCCTCCTCTTCTCTTCTTATTCACAAGTCCACCCTAGGGTTCTCTCCCCAAAATATAGTATCCATTATCTAAGGGTAAAACCCTAACCATATAAATATAATATGTTCCAAGGAACTCCAGATAGATCAAGAAATCTGCGTGCAAGAGAGAAAAAACAAGTAAAAGTAAAGACTTAAAGAGAGAGGATGATTGTTCTCCTCTTCTAGGTCACATGTCTACTCAAGAGTGAGAAAGAATGAATGCATAATTTATATGAAGAAAATAGACTCTCCATCTATTTATATGAGATGTAAGGGAGGCTAATAATACCAGGTGGGGACATTCCCTTACAAGCAACCTACTTGAGTCCTTATGGTGAACATAAGTAAGATTCCCATTGTAGATCACAAGTGTCATGTTCCAATAATGATGTTGTGTTGGTTGTGGAGCCTAATCTTCCAGATCCAGAGATGTTATTCAGTTGTGATTGTAACCCAGGAGTATTGTACACTCGTTCCCCCTGCCTTGGGGTTCGGGGGCGGAGCCCCTGAAAATAAAATATTTTGGGATGTGTGTTGGCCAATAGTATTGCAAACCCATGGTATTGGGTTAACCCTAGAATTTTTCCCATGGTATTTCCCCTATAAAAGAGAGCATTGTAAATCGACTGGATATGGTATTGTATTGTACTGGAAGAGAGACTGTGAGAGCGTGAAGAGGAAGTGCAGCGGTTTTGCTGCAAGGTGTATCCCTTCATCTTTCTGGACTGTAATAAAAAGACTGGAAAATTTCTTTGTGTACACAGCCCATAGTTTGGGTGAACCACGTTATATATGTGTCTCTCTGTAATGTTTAATGTGTTTTGCATCTTGTTTATTGATTTAATTGTATATCTGTTATTGCTCTGCAGTCCTGTTTTCTAACATGTTGTGCATAATAAGGAATCCAAGGTGATGGAAATACACAAGTAAATCCCACACCAATCCATCTCAATCCTCCATGAACTCCATTTATCCTCCAAACATAAGTACTCCTTTAGGAAATATATCACCTGCAAGAACAGTTTTGAAGCCCCAATCATCCCCTAGCCATCTCTAGCACTTTGAATAGGAACCCAATCTATCACATTCCATATAGGAATTGGATCCCTCCTCCACGATGTACAATAAACCACATACATTTTAGGGCATTCTCCCCATATTCTCCCACCAAGTGGGTTGTCTTCCATGTGGCCATCATGAAGTGAGTCCACCTTCCAGGAAAGATATTTCCAACACCCATGGGAAGAACATTGAATCAAAAAGTAATTGAGGTCAAGCAGGGATCATTTTAGGGACAATTTATAGCCCATGGGTGAATTTATGGGGGTTACACAAAATTTCTAGGCGGATTTTTAATATTAAAACAAATTTTTGAAATTAAAAAAATCCATCCATTATTTATTACTCAGAAAATGGTCAAATGTCGGAGAAAATAGAAAAAATAATTTTATCCCCAAATATGGCCAAAGTGGTGAGTTCGACCCCAAAATTCTAGTAATGGAGGCCAATGTCAGCGATGTCACCCTATTGTTTCATTATTGGAGGCATGAGCAATTCATTCACCTCATTTTTTCATTCATGGAGGTGATTACTAGTTTGTTCACCCCCAATTAATGCACCATAGGGAAACGAGTATGTTGGCTCGCTTCTACTAACCCAGTTCCAACCTTTCATCCTGAGGGAGCTTAACCCCATTGGAAAAACCTATGACGGAAGTGAAGTCTCACTTGAGATACCTATAGGGACAACAAGAACTAGGCTTCCACAGTGATAGAAGGGGATATTTCCATGCCAATACCCAACAACCTACCCAACAATGTTGATAGGTAAATTATCATTGACATATAATGTAAATAACAACATATGGAAACATAATACAATCTTAATTAAATTTAAAGCATTATCATTTCATTTCATCATGCAAAACAGATATATTACCAGCTGCAACAAATTGTAAATCATCAAACACAAAATGATCATACACCATTCGACACAGAGACTTTAACATCGAAACCCATATGGGAGAAAACCACAAAAGTGCTCTTCATTTGGAATGATTCATGTATTGAACTCTTTGGTCTATGCACACATCCTGCAGATAGACCCCCAAAACCCCTTTACATTACATCCACACACACAACTTGTAGACTAACAGTGTATTACTTCCATGACTCTTATTCATTCTTCGCACTATAATATACAACATTATAGACTTATTCAAAAATTAACCGCGACTAGATCTATCTTATCTTTAGAACCCCCTTAACCAACCTTGTACATTTTTATAGGTTCTATTGGCTGATTTTACATCCTGCACCCACTACCCATAACTGGATAACCTTTCTAACTAACTCACCACATGTATTTAACATTTCCTCAAAAATTGCCCAAAATTATGGAACTGACCATTTCAGTTCCCTCTCTGTTGCAGCCCTGTTCACACCTCGACCGGACTTCTAAAAACTTAGAGAAATTTTTTTATGTAACTTACCTAGGTCCAATAGGCCACCAACACTCACATGTGGTTCATCCCGAGCCACTTCAGACATAAAATTCTGTCATGTTAGGTTATCTTGAAAATATTGGAAGTTTTTCATCACATCCTCTATTTGTTGTTGAACATCTTCCTTGACTTTAGCAATTCTTTCCCATGATATTTGGGTGGATTGGCCCATGCAATAACATAAATCAATATAATCAACTAGGAATAAGTGAAATTCTTATGTTTTTCTTGTTCATCGATGGTGTCAGCTAGTAATTCGTTCAAAAAATATGTGGACCAATTCATTTGTACTCCAACAACACATTGCTCGACTGCAATGATGGTACCGACAGTGCACTAGTTCAGTCACATCTTCCTCAATAACTTACTAGATAATACTTTGGCCATGAAATGAACACGTTGATCATTGATAGAATCGATGGAAAAACCACTCTTATCGCGGGTAAGATTGTAATTCTCTTTCATTCGAGCAACAAGGGTCGAGTCTTTCTCCTTACCAACAAAAAATGGGGTTGGATCAACTCCCACTATAGGAAACCCAATGATAGTGGAAATCAAGTTGATTTCAATCGAAACATGGTTATCCAAACACAAATGACCCCCATGGAAACATACCAACATCTACTTAACACATGTATTAACCTCAGTCATACGATTAAAGTGGGGCATGTACATCAAGGAAAAAATTCCATAATTCTCCAACCCATGAGTCCAATCCATATGGACTAAATGAATAGGTATTCCTTTGAGAATTTGCACTGAATTCATATATTGTGACAGCTAGAGTTCAGGGAACTTCGTCAAGTCGTGGTATGCAAATGTCAGCTTCTTCAAGTTAGGCATAATGATCGGTGGGACATGTAAACATCACGAGATTGTTGGCTTAACCAGTGGATATTTTGCATTCTTATGAATGGACACATTTTAAGAATCATCCTTTCATGACATAATATAAACAGGAAGTATAGTTGTTGAATGAGATCTTGAAGCTTTAGTGTCATGTGCAACTTTAAATCTCTATTTAGGGGGAATGAACCAAACAACCGTTTGCTTCTTCCTTGGTGGATTTACATGGGTTGCTCATGAGACAACCTCAGGTGCCTCCTCGACAATGGGTATGGAAGGCGGAGACTCCACACTTGAACCTCTAATAGTGCTCAAACTTTAAACATGAATCTCAATTGTAGAAATCTTTGGACGCAACAAGCTGCAGACAATTATTTTTCTCAATAGACTTCAAACTTCGACAATGAGGCAACTGAATTACATTTATAGGTGAAATAGATCTACGCATACAAAAACTTGTCCAATCATGTGGGCTATTATTCTAACCTTATATGCAATAAATTTAAAAAGGTGGTGGATAATCTCTTCACATGATGAAATCTTTTCATCCATTTATTAAAAAACGCCATTAAAGCCAACACTTTGCTCACCATAAAAGTAGGCAATTACTATGCATTAATTACGGAATTGACAAAAAAGTACTGCGCCAAAATATACAGAGACCCAAATTTAACTATGACAGAACTTGATCTTGCGACACACCATATACAAACTTCAAACCAACTTATATACAAAACCTTTTTTTTCTTTTTCTATGTACAAGTTTAGCCAATACCAACTCAATCGAGCGAATTACGACTATCCCTATAAGGTTTTAGCCAACTCCCATTTTCTAACCCATTGAAGGGTGAACCATCTAACTTCTGTAACTAAACTGCACCCCAATCAGTAACATAAGTGACAACATATTGTCCCAAACAATGTGTATGGAGCTTACCATGATGTTTTAAAAACTTACTCTCATAGATAAGAACAAAGTCACATGGATGGAATTGTTTGAACTTAATGTGGCGGTAATTCCAAGCCTTATGTCACTCTTTCCTCAACTCATTGATGATAGAATGCAATGAAACGATCTTCTTCCAACTGTAACATATGAGATAAAAAAAAAATCAATCGCACCCACATCTGTCATCTCAGTAATTGCATCTATTCTTAGACAAGGTACAATATATTCAATTGGAATAACAACCTCCTTCCCATAAACTAGTCAGAATGGAGTGTGCCTTGTAAGGTTTTTACATGTCATGTAATAAGCCCATAAAACTGTGGGTATTTTATGACCCTAGTGGTCACGATTTACATTACATATCTTAGTCAATGCATGCTCTAAGATTTTGTTAAAGGCTTTGATAATCCATTTGCTTGAGGATGATATGGTGTTGTCTTCCTGTGTTGGATCTTAAATTATTTAATCATTTATCAATCAATTGATTAAGAAAGTGTGTACCCTTGTCACTTACTAAATTTTTTGGACAACCAAACCTAGTCACCACATGATCGAACAAAAAAATAACAACAGTCGTCGGAGTACAATCTCTAACTAGTGTTTCTTCAGTCCATCTGGTTAAAAAATATTTTGCATTAATTATATACTGCGCACATGTCTATTTACTTGGTGGATTAATATGACCCAAAAAAACAACAACCCATTTATTGAATGCCTGCATAGTTACCTGTGAGACCAGTGGCATTTCATCCCGTCGAGACAGTTTTTTCTTTACGTCGGTAAATATCACAACTTCTATAATAATCCATAGCATCTACATGAAGGGTAGGCCACCATAATCCTTCTTGTAAAATCGTGCACATTGTCTCTTTCCCTATAGAGTGGCCCCCTTCTACGCCAACATGAGCTTCATTCAACGCCATCGATTGCTCATTTTCCAAGACACAACGACATAGTATCTCATCAAGTCCTCTCTTATATAGTTGTCCATCTATCTGCTGAAAGTATGCAACTTTTACGACCAATTATTTCTTTTGTGACATGATAAATCCTTCTAGTGCACTCCCCGTAGTTAAGAAATGCACAATGTATTCATAATAGTCATCAACCATTTTTACTGTAAATAATGCACGCAGGGAAGGTTATCATATAAACTGGTAGGGTTTTCCCCATTTTCTAACCTTGAAAGATGGTCAGGGATTGCATTCAATCTTCTTGGTTTTACAACAATTTCAAAATCAAATTGGAAGAGAAGAATCCATTGACACATCTTCCTTCCTAACACTAGCTTACTGACCAAGTATTTCAAAACAGAATGGTTCGTAAACATCTTGAAGTGACCACCCAATAAGTAGTGTCAGAATTTCTGGAGTGCATATACCATAGCAATTCCTTCTCGTAATGTCGTCGTATAATTTTTCTCTGCAATTGACAAGTTTCTACTAGAAAATGCAATAGGGTGATCAATAGAGGCCTCACATGGTTGTGTAAGCACTTCTCCTAGCGCAACAGATGATGCATTAACACGCACATGAAATTCTTTTCTCAAGTCAGGAAATACTAAAATAGGTGTTGAAACCATATTCTCTTTAAGGGCATCGAGACTCTTCTGAAACTGCTCATTCCACTGAAAATTAACATCTTTCTTCTATAATTTCTCCATTGGAGCGATGATCTATGCATATCCCTTGATAAATTTCCTATAGTAACCAATATGACCTAACATGGTCCTTAATTTTTTAACCAATGATGGTGGGGGTAGGTTGGCAATGATTGCAATCTTTTTAGGGTCTATCAACATTCCCTCTCGACAGACAACATGAACCAACAAAATACCAAAAGGGGCAAACAAAATACACTTCTTCAGATTTAAATAAATTTGAAATTGTCTACACCGTTCAAGCATCATTCGAAGACTCTTAATATGATCCTTAATTAACCCATATATTGTCCAATCATCAAAATAGTCTTCCATAAATTTATGAGTAAAATATTTAAAAGTAGCTACGACTACCCTAGAAAAAATACCAGGTGCATTCTTAAGTCTAAATGGCATTACCATGTATTGGAAATAACCCCATTTTGTCGCAAAGGTGGTCTTATGTCGATAATTTTTTCAATCTTGATTTAAGGGTACCCAGAAAATCCATCAATAAAAAAGTATACCCCCCCCCCCTATATTCTCCAAGACCTCATCTATAAAAGGTGTGTTGATTAAATTGGCATTGTTGTCAACATAAGATCGTAAGGCAACATTGATGAAATAGTCCAAAAATATTGAGCCAAAATAACACAGTTGGATAAGCAGAGTCTGAAGCATTATAATGTTAGGCTTCTATGAAGTGAAGTTTTGGACAGCCTAGATCATAAGAGAGAGAAAAATCAATGGTCTAAAATATTTTTCGCAACGACAAGGTGCAAGCTTGTTAAAGTTACGAGAAGAATATTGCAGAAGTCATTTTTTATAATTGATGGAAAGAAGACCCACAATCCACAATTGCAGAAGATGTTTCACGGGAGACGAATTGCGAAAGTAGTTTCAAAAAATTTGAAAGGCATGCCCGCAACCTACAATTGTGGAAGGAAGAAGTTCTTGCAGATTGCGGAAACAACGATTGCGAAAAAGAATGTTGCAGAAGGTTAATTGAGGAAATACAGTTTATGGAAAAATAAATGTAGAAAGATCGTTGCGAAAAGGTAATCGTAGAAGTGGAAAGACAGTTTACGGAAAGATAACTAGGAATGTTAAATAGATGGTCGGATCGTGATCATGGTCAGATCAACAATCGAGGAGGATTCCACTGCGTGAAAATACGCAAAGGATAGTGGCAAGATCGGGCCATGGAACTTGAAAGTAATCGTCGTTCCATAATATCTCATCAATGAATGAGAATGATCACCAAGAAGATCAATGGCCATAAGCTAATCTACTAGGTGAAGGATAATAATTTGGAAGAACAACTAAAATTAGAGATACGTTAATTTTAGTTAACTTTGCAACATATAAGTTCTATTAAAACTGAACTTAATGATGAAGATCATCATTTGAGAAAGGACACGAAGAATTCCTTCAACACTTCAATGAAAAGACATGATAATTCAAGTAAATATATGATGATATGTATGCATAATTCAAACCTAGAGGGAAAGTGTCTCAGTAGTCCAGATTCATGTAGTAGCAACAATAGAAGACAAATACGAAGGAAGTGACAAGAAACCAGTGACATAATTGAAGACATAAGAATATCTAGAATATTGATAAAAAAACATATTAGGGTGGAGGGGTGGTGCTAAGGTAGGCTACATGCCTGCAAGGGGGTTGTAGCCTCCTTCCAGTAGTTTTTAGTAAATGAGGTGTCGAAACATCCTTTCGTTAGTATCTGATAAACCAGGGGGTCATAGCCTCCTTCTAGTAGTAGTTGGTAAAAAAGGTGTTGTAGCATCATTGTTTGTTGTAGTAGGTAGAAACCATGGTGTTGCATGTAGCATCCTTCAGTTGTAGCTGAGAAACTTGGGGATTGAAGTCTCCAACAAGTTATAGCTTGCAAAAAAAATTGTAAATATAATTTTGTAGTTATAGAAAGTGTTTGTGGTTTCCCAATTGGGATTCCACGATAAAAGTTGTGTTCCTTATATCTTGTTGATCATGTGTGTTAATAAATAAGTTAAAAGTGGTTTTAATTTTTAAAAGTTATCAATACTGGCTCACCCCCCCCTCTCTGTATTGTCCAACATTCCAACAATTGGTATCAGAGCAGGATCCTTCACTATAGTCTAAACCACTAGAAGGAATATCCTATTAAAAACCACTATGGATCAACAAGAAGGGATTTCCTCCAACAGAACTCCAGTACTTAATAAATAAGGATATGCATTATGGATCATAAGAATGAGAGTGTACTTATATTCATTAGGACATGGACTATGGAATTTAGTAATCTATGATTACATCCCACCAAAAAGAGTAAGGACTACATCTCATAAAGAATCCAATAAAATTAACTCAAGGGAAATGGAGGCAATACATGATGGATTACCTCAACCCATCAAATAGAATACATGACAATGTATCTCAGCTATAGAACTCTGGGTCAAATTGGAGAAACTTTACTCAGTTGAACAAAGAGCAGAAGCAAGCCTTGATATTTTTGAGAATGATAGTGAAGAACCTTGTAGTCATAAGGAAGATCAAATGAGGAAAAAATTTAATAAAAAGAATAAAAACTTCTATTCCATGGAAGATAGTGAAGCTAAAGAAATAAGTGAATATGAAGAAAATCTATTAATGGAGACAGTAACTTCAGAAGATGATTAAGATATGGAAGGAGAGGTGGACATAAAGGCATAACTCATAAGTTCCCTTGAATAATTGAGAAAGAGGAGAATTAAGAACAAGTATTTGAAAGAAAATTTGTCAAAGTACCTAGAAGAGCAGAAATAAAAAGAAGAGGAAGTCAAGACCCTCAAAGAAGAACTTCACAATTCAAGACAACAAACAATGGCTAGCATTAAAGAGGCTGAGAGATTAAAACAAGAAGATTTTAAATTTAAGGAAGAAGTAAAGAGGCTAAAAGACCAACAAACCATTAATGAGACTTCAAGGATAAAATACAAGAATCTAAAAGACTTGAAGAAGAAGCTATTTTGCTTAGAAATAAGCTCAATAACGAATCTATTAGATCAAAATTTGAGAACAACTCAAGGACTTTAGATGAAATCCTAAGTATCCAAAGACCATCAAGTGATGAAACTAGATTAGGTTATGATGAAGAAAAGTATCAAGAATGTTTTTCTTTTACATTAAAAGATAGAAATAAAAGAAAATATGTTGTTGTACTCAAAAGTTCAATTAATAAGGATAATCAGAAACTTGCTCCCTCCTCTCATAATAAAGATAGAACTGATACCTAAAAAACCAATGGCAAGCAAGTACCAATAGATGTTTTTCGGCCATTGCTACTCTGGTAATAATTTTGGACATATGGCTAGAGAATGTAAGCTGACAAAGAATGCTTCAGTAAAAGTTTAGAAACAAAGGAAGGGATGAAAGAAGATGGAAGTTGTGGAGTATAAAGATCAAAGATTACTCAAATATAAAGGAAAGTTCTTTGGATATTTTCATTGTTGTCACAAGTTTGATCACAAAGTTGTTGATTGCAGAATCAAGGGAAAAGATCAAAGTACAATATCCAAAATAAAAATAAGATCAGTAAGCCGTGTACCTCATGGAAAGATGTGGATAAGAAAGTCATATTACAAAGACTCAGAAGAAACACAAATTTCAAACATCAGTGATTTTTCCAAAGATAACGATGAGAATATTAGTGCTATAGATAAAAATGACATCCATTATGAGGGAAAGCAAGATGAATATGTAAAAGAATACACCAATGGAGATGAAGATGATAATAGTGGATGCCTTTTCTAAAATCTCTCATGACCTAGAAGGGAACCTTGAAATTAGCATTAGAAGGGATCATATACTCAGGGGGAGTTTATATCATAAAATTGCAAGTGGTACTTGAAAAATATTAGTTGGTAAGAAGAAAAGAATGTTTTGAGGTTTCCATCATAGCAAGAAGAAGAAGAGTTATAAGAAATACTTGGTAAAATTTATCTTCCTCAAAGCAAAGAATACAAATTGAAAAAGAAAACATTTTGTCTAGAAACCATCTATGTGACAAGCACGCTTAATGGTTGAAGTGTAACAAAATCAAAAGAAGAATTAGAGAAGACAAGAGATGATCATGGTTAAATGATAAGACTATTGTATGGT
Organism: Pseudotsuga menziesii; assembly: GCA_001517045.1. Taxonomy (NCBI): domain Eukaryota; kingdom Viridiplantae; phylum Streptophyta; class Pinopsida; order Pinales; family Pinaceae; genus Pseudotsuga; species Pseudotsuga menziesii. The sequence goes on from LPNX010438909.1 coordinate 50,999, forward strand.
TGACATAGAGCAAAGTGTAAGACCTGTGAAGTAACATGAAAATATTAAAATCCGTGATCCATTAGATCCATGAAGACCTTGAAGTATGTAATCCAATAGAAGATGAAAATTATCCTTATTACTCAGAATATGAAGTCATGACATATAAATTAAAAAAAAATCCATGCTAAAAGTATTCATTTGATCACATTTGTTTGGGATGATCTTCCACATTTTGCATTTGGAGGATTTGATAATCCTGTTTTCATGGTTGATGATCACATGTAAAGATTAATACAATAACATATATGAAGGGTACCATTTAGACAATATTAAGGACTATCTGATAGGGAAATTATGAACGATCATTTCTGTGAGTTGAAATAAGTCTTGATCTAATATTTTAAAAGCAATTTTAACTACAAAAATTGTTGACAGTGGAAGAACATTCAAGGCTAATATGAAAGATAAAGATGCATATTATTGAAAAAGTGCTAGGATGAGTAAAAGTAGCAGTAAAGATTGCGAAGGAACAATTGGTATTCAAACACATATCAGTTTGATGAACTTCCTTCTAAATTTGTCTCTCAGAAGCATGTTTATGAACCTGTAGCAAAGCTTGTTGTTACCTCATACCAAGGAATTATGGTGCAAGATATGAAAGAAGAATATAGTATCAATCAAGCTAGTTAAACCTTGGTCAATTTCTAAAGGAACAAGGACATATAGATAATAAATTTCTTTCATGGCATTGAAGACTCCTTACGAAGAGCAAGTTACATGATACATTTTTAAAGAGCAGTTTATGGAAGAAAACTAATGATGAGTGTAAACTTTGTCACAAAATGTAGAAAATGTTGGCAAAGGGGAGGAACATTGAAAGGGGGAGTCTATGAACTAATAATCCATGTTCTCCTTCAAATAATCTCTACAAGAAAGTAAATGAGGATGTTAACCAGATCATAACACAATGATTAGTACCAAGTCCAGTTAACAAGAGGAAGAGAAGCAAAGAGCTAAATTTATTAAAAGAGGGGATATATTGGCAAGGGAAGTTGTAAAAAAGAAGAAAGATAGGAAATTCTCTGTCAATATGGTTACAACAAGGGCATACCAGGTTATCCTTTGTCATTGTTGTCAAAGGGGGAGAAAAATAGCCTAAAGGGGAAAATTTTGCCATCAATGCCAAAGGGAGAGATTTTTGATTAAATTGGCATTGTTGTCAACATAAGATCATAATGAAATATTGATGAAATAGTCCAAAAATATTGAGCCAAAATAGCACAGTTGTCTAAGAGGAGTCATAAGCATTATAACGCTACGTTTCTTTGAAGTGAATATTTGGACGAACCAGATAATAAGAGAGAAATATCAATGGCCTAGAATAGTTTCCGCAATGCTAAGGTGAAATCTTGTTAAAGTTCTGGGAAGGCTATTGCGGAAGTCATTTTTGAGAATTTATGAAAAGAAGACCCACAATCCGCAATCTGCAAGTGTAGAAGAAGTTTTTTGGGAGGTGAATTGCGGAAGTAGTTTCGAAAATGTTGAAAGGAAATCCCGCAACCCGCAAACCTCAATTGTGGAAGGAAGGAGTTCATGCAGATTGCATAAATGACGATTGTCGAAAAGAACATTGTGGAAGGTTAATTGCAGGAATATAGTTTGCAAAAAGATAAATGCAGAAAGGTCGTTAGAGAAAGGTAATTGTGGAATCATAAAGACAGTTTATGGAAAGATAACTGTGGATATTAAATTGACGGTCAGATCATGATCATTGTCATATCAACGATCGAGGAGGATTTCGCTGCGTGAAAATACGTAGAAGATAGTGGCAAGGTCAGGCCACGTAATTTGAAAGTAATCGCCATGCCATAATCTCTCATCAATGTATGAGAACGATCACTAAGAAGATCAACGACCGTAATCTAATCCGCTAGGTGAAGGAGAATAATTTGGCATAACAACTAAAATTAGAGATAAGTTAATTTTAGTTAACTCTACAAAATCTAAGTTCTATTAAAACTGAACTTAATGATGAAGATCATCATTTGATAAAGGACACGAAGAATTCTTGCAACGCTTCAATGAAAAGACATGATAATTCAAGTAAATATATGATGATATTTATGCATAATTCAAACCTAGAGGGAAAGTGTCTCCACATTCCAGATTCATGTAGTAGCAGCAACATAAGACAGAGACCAAGGAATGGGTGAGAAACCATTGACAGAATTGAAGACATAAGAATATCTGGAAGATTGATAAAAACATATCAGGGTGTTAGGGTGGTGCTAGGGCAGACTACATGTCTACGGGGGGGTTGTAGCTTCCTTCCAGTAGTTGCTGGTAAATGGGGTGTTGAAGCATCCTTTCAGTAGTAGCTGATAAACCATGGGTTCATATCCTCCTTCTAGTAGTAGATGGTAAAAAGGGTGTTGTAGCATCCTTCAGTTGTAGCTGAAACTTGGGGATTGAATTGTTCAACAAGTTGTAGCTTGCAAAAACAATTGTAAATATAATTTTGCAGTTATAGAAAGTGTTTGTGGTTTTCCGAATTGGTATTCCATGATAAAAGTTGCGTTCCTTGTATCTTGTTGATCATGTGTGTTAATGAATAAGTTAAAAGTGGTTTTAATTGTTAAAAGTTATCAATATTGATTCACCCCCCCTCTCAGTATTTTCCAATATTCCAACAAGGTGTAGGAAACGGATCATGTAGGTAAGCATCGTTTAGTTTCCTCAAGTCGACACATATATGAACTTTGCCACTTTTCTTATATTGTACAACCATTGGGAAAATACATTATTATCCTTCCATAGGTTCAATAATTCCTATGTCCATCATTCAATCTAACTCTGCCTTAACCTTCTCTTTGTATCTTGGATTCAATCTATATGGTCGTTGCTTAATAGGCCTTGCATCTGGTTTCAGAGGAATCTTCATTTTACCCAGATCTCCAATGATCCCCTTCATTTTCGATAAATTTATAGGGAATAAATATTGGAACTCATGTAACAAATCAGTAATTTTTCCCACTATCTCATCATCCTAGTAATCCCCAATATTGACAAATTTCCGATTCTCAGGGGAACCAATATTCACCTTCTTTATTTTATGGGGCTTAAAAAAATTCAGTTGATATCCTCACTTCCTTTCTTGCTCGAATACCTTTATATTAGGGGATATGAATGTCACATGGATCATCATATTTAGGTCCCCCATATATGTTGTAACACTCCATCCATCTCTGAACTGTCAAATTTATTTGGGGAGAACTTGCACTGGAACAAGGAAGTTCTTGAAAATATTATATTTAATAACTTGCAAAGAAACATCAAATGTTCAAGTGTCATTAGAAAAGCTAAAAGTATGCTTGAAACTATTAGCTAACTCATCCCAGCCTACAGTTCCCCATCGTAGTTTGACCTACATATACCAATTTCTTGGTATCATATCCAGAGTATGTATAAACAAATGTACCCTTTCTTGTCTAGGTGTTTTCCTCCATGTTGCACATAATTTTTCAATATGGTCGACAAGATTCGTCAAACCCGTATAATTTTGACCAACATAAGAAACATTCTTACCAAACTTTATTTCTAACAACATTTGACACTGGGGCCATTTCGAAATGGATTGTTTATGAACAACCCACCATCTTGCTAATGTATCTTTCAAGGCCACATCAAGAGCTAACAACCATTGAGGTTCCAATACCTTATCTTCAAATTATGTCAAAAATGTATCCATATTAGGTAATCCTTCATAAGTAGGCAGATCACATACTTGAGTACCCACCCATCATAAATATTTCATGATTCTCGCACATTTCCACATCGACACTTCATGCAACCGGTTCTCCCAACATTCCAGGGCTTCAATTGAAACTAACGAACAAGTACTAACACTTTTCCAACTCAAATTTCCATTAGCTCTAGGATTGATGCATTCATCTATCATAGACGAAATATTGCAAATATTATCCAAGTACCCTTCTTAACACTCACCCTTCACTGGTTTGGCATATCACTATCCCTCCAAAGTATAAATTGGGGCAACTACCTGCATTTTTTAGTCTTCAAATGATAACATTTGCTTCTTAAATTTTATGATGGTCTAATTATAAATAGTATATTCGATCCCCAAAAGTGCTGGATAAGGATTCATATCATCAATAATCTCTATTACTTCAAAATCTACATAGGTTCGGATCCCTTCCACCTCAATAGGAACCTGTGGTTGTCAACCAATAGGAAAAACCTTCAACTGATTAGATACCTCAGCTAAATAAGATACGACACTAACTTCGGATTCCCCATGATTTCCCATGTTTTCTTTGTCAAGATTTTAACATCTAACCCCAAGTAGAGAATAATAAAATCCATATCATAATCACCTACTTGAGCATTCATGCATATCTCTCAACCAGTCTTCATTATTTTATGAATATGATTGGCATTTTTCTTTGGTCGCAGACTTGTATGGGTTTATTCTATTAGATTCGATAGCTTCCCCAGAGCATCTTCATCCTTAACAAGGACTAAATAACTCTTGAAGAAATTATTTAGAATGCTTACCTTTTCCGTCGACTTACTTGGGAGTGATTGGTCAAATCTTGGTGGCATGTTGATGACTGGTCCCTTGTCGAATGTTGAAAAATCACGAGATGTCAAAGCATTGTTTCTATCCACAAACTCATTATGTGCATCAAAGAAGACCCCATTTTTCTTATGGACATCAAATAGTACTTTGTTTTGCATTACATGTCATATTCTTGTATTTTTCCATGGTTCTCCTTGATTATCTGCAGTCACAGTACCTCCCCTTGTTAAAACAACAATGGTAGGTTCTCGGGGCTCAACAAAAATCTTCTGAAAATTCTGATTCACATTTGGGAGTTGGTTCTGACTCCCGGTGATTTTGGCTTTCCATTTAACAATAAGTTGTGGACACTCCTCAATGGTATGATCCAACGCTTTATAGTATGAACATGTGGATGGAGGATTGGTGCAGTCTATAGAAGAATGTACCAATTGTCCACAATTATAGAAGATAATTTGGCCTCGCCCTCGACCAAATCCTCCTCCTCATCCTTGGCCTCTAAAAGCACCACCCCCCTTGGCGGATGGAATTGTGCATGAGATCGTTCCACTTGCATTTTCTCATCATTCTTCATTAAATTGGCATCCACTGTATTTTCATGTAGCAACTGGTATTCCCTACAAGTACCCTTTTCATCATGGTCCATAGACCGACATAACTTACAATAAATACTAGAAGGTATACTTACTATATTATGTAAATAAAGACATTCTTTCGAACGATTACCTCTTGTTTGGTAGAATTGACATCATGGAATCCTTTGTGAACTTAATGGATTTGACGCACCTGATGCAATGTAATCCAAGAAGGATGGACATGAATCATTATGATGCCCTTCAGTTTTACATCTTGTACACTATACTTCCTTGCATAATTATTTTCCCTTCCTAATATATTGGATTTGTAATGACATGTTAGCTAATTGCGACTGAATTTGCATCATTCTCGCGCCAGTTTCCCCAACTAGCGAAGATTCTAACTTCATAAAAAGATCGAGGGATTCTATCTGGGAAACTATCTTCTGTTGTATCAAGGGAACATGGATATCGGGTAACATCACAACAATGAACCACTCTTTATGTTGGGCATCATACATTTGAAATCTTACCTTGGTCATTAGGGTCTTAAATCTCTAGTCGAAATCCTAAACAGACTCACCCGACATTTTCTTAATCTCCTTCAACTCTATGCTACACTGCGAATTAGATTTGGATTTCTTAAATTCATCTATTAACCCTATTCAAATCTGATCTAATGAATTCTGAGGGTTTCTTGTAGGAACCATAGAAAATTTATATACCAATCAAGAGCACGACCCCTAAAGGTTGTTATCCTATGACCTCTTTTAATGGCCTCATCATGGACCTATCGCATGGTCCAAACAGATACGCATAAAAACCAGTGTTGCTCAGCGTCTTTGTTGATCCTAGATTTGTTACCATTTTTGGCAGATAAAGTACTCATTTAACCATATATTTTATTATCATTTGTATATTTTATGACATGCAGATCATTATTCAACCTCAGGTATGAGTGTTTTTAAGGTTTATATGAAATTATTTTATTATTATCATTTTTATGGTTTAATCAATTAAAAATAACATTATTAAATCATATTTGATGTATTAATTGGTTTGTATAATCGTTTACAGGTTTTATAATCTTTTTGGGCCAAGTTAATACGCAAATGCATTCATCCTGCTTTTCGCACATCATGTCCAGCTCGGCGTCCAGCTCGTCATTCAGCCATGAAACTCACTGGTGGTTTGCTAGATGTCGAAAGGTGTTGCTGTAGACTCTAGTCTTGAATCGCGCTAGAATATAGACACTTCGTTCTCCCTAGATCGACACCCAGTGTATCCATCTCACATCCTAGCCTTCCGTTTAGCACTCCGTATAGATCATCCATCAGATTGCGCGCTACTAGGAATTAATGCCGAGCATCAAAACATTGGAACAGCTGCAAACGTTCTGTTATCCACGCATCTGGGTGATGAAGCCATGTTCTAGACTATTCACCATCATGCGTTCTCCTTCACTTGTCACCATGTCAACCATCCATGCGATGGACTATTGCATTCAACCCACGCTCTAGAAGATGTGCCACTATGCTCTCCTCTTTTCGCCATCAGTTGCCTGCTGCGATAAGGAAGGATCTTGTTTGCCACCTCTCAAGATCATTCATGCTGGAGAGAAGCCCATGCGCCACATCTAAATATTGTTCGCACTGAAGAAGGAGGATTCCTGCGCTGGCTTGTGATCAGTTAAAACACTTTAAATATAAGCTAAAATTAGTGAGCAGTCGACCTCTAAAGGGTCGACTTGCTCACCCCTATAAATAATTATACAAAGCAGCCTCTGTGAGAGAGATTAGTTAGCTAGAAAATCAGTCAATTAGCAGAGTTAGGAGAAGAGTTCTTGTTGTAATTTACTCTTGAACTTTGTATTTCTGTTCCACTGTATGAATAAAGAGATGTATGCATTGTTGTTGAAGATTGCGTTTAAGTAGAAGTTAGCCAGGCATCACCCCTGATTACTGAGAGAGCCCCTCATCAACCAGAGGTTCATTTTCTTTGTTTAGCTTAGTTTCTTTTTTGTTTTAGTTAGTCTAGTTTAATTTCTAGTTTTCTTCCATTAGATTATAGTAAATGATATTCTATTTGTTTTCGGCAATACATTAACTTAGTTTTATTTCGAAGTTAATTAGTTAGATGCTTGCATAGCTTGATTTCAATTATTTGCTTTTAGTCATTTTGTTTCCAGTTATTTTCATTTCCAGCATTACTTTCAGTCTTTGTTTTCAAGATTTTAGAATAAGTTGTTTTCATGAATTTAGAATAGATTCAATTTTGTTATTTCCTTTCCTGTTTTGGATTTATGCAAGTTAGTTACCAATTTATTTATTAGTTTAATATGCAAATGATTCCTTTTGTTCATGAATTAGTTTAAGGTTAATTTGTTGTTAAATAGGTTTATTTACTGTTTCAATGCATTAGAATTACATCTGCATGGATTCAGCTGAAGATTAGTTCATTTAGGTTAGTTTTTACCATTTTCACTATGCAGCCTGTCATTCGGATAGCCTGTTCAGTCTGTTATTCAGCCACCCTTTCAGACCCACAGTTCAGTCTGTCATTCAACCCTTAGTTCTATTTTTTTGTGTTTTTTATGTATTTTAAGATTGTTTTCAGTTCTGTTTGTTGATGTTTGAATTATGCTTTGTCTGTAATAGTTAAATAATAGTTTTGTTTAACATTTAAGTTAAAGTTTAGTTGTTTTAAATTATTTATTAAAGTTTTATCATTTTCCTTATTTCTTTTACTTTAAACGTAGTTTAAGTTATTCTTAAGTTTTGTTTCTGATTTTTTCTTATGGTTGTATGGTTTTGTGTTTATTCCTTTTGAATTGATTTATTTGTTTTCATGCGAGATTTAGTGTTTTCCTTAGTATGTTTTTAGGTTGTCTTTTTATGATTCTATTATTGTTGAAAGAACTTGTAGGACAGAACCTAAAGATATTTCTTTATTAAGTTTTCTACTTGCTTCTTTTATTTAAGTTTTCTTTATCAAGTTTTCTACTTGCTTCTTTTTAAGTTTTCCTTATTAAGTTTTCTAGTTGCTTATAAGTTAAGTCTTCCTTGCACTTTAGTTTTCTGTTTGAATAAGTAAGTTGTTGATTATATCATTTTTAGTCCAAAGTTATAAGATAGATTATTTGTTTAGTTAATCTTTTATCTCAATTTAGTTACCTTAATTGCATTTTTAGGAAGTTTGACTCAGTTTTTCATTTTGAAAGATCTTTCGATCTTTTGTTTGTTAAAATATTTACACGACACTCTCTACTTTTGCATATATTTTGTGTGAACTCTAAGCTTACCAACCTCGGTTGATAATTAAAGAATAGGTGGATTAATTTAGACATTATAACACCCAAACACTTTTGGCGCCGTTGCCGGGGAGTTGTTCTGTAAGGTAGAGTAGAATTCTTTATGAATTTTAGTAATAGATTGGTAGCGGGGGAGTGATAAGATGAGAGGTAAGAACCTGCGCATCTGTTATAACAGGCACCCCAAATCTAGCAACTGTAGTAGCATAGGGTTTCTTTAGTTTAAAAGTCTTTCATGAGTAGAATTAGAGATTCTCATATTAGATTTATCAAGACCGGAAAAGTTATTGAAATCCCTACTAACTACCGTAGGGGATGTAATTCCCCAACTACTAACTCACCAGAAAGGTATCGAAAGATGCCTAAAGGAAGTAATTATACCCTGAAACCTAAAGAAACTCCCTTAGAAGATCTTACTGGAGAAGCCATATAAGGAGAAGGAACCTTGGCAGAAGGTCCAAAGGACCTTGTTCCTGAGGAAGTTCAAGAAGATCATCCATTAGAAACCCCTAGCCCTCCACTAGTTTCAAATCCAATTAACACAACTTTTTCACTAGTAGGAGATCTGAATTTTGTTGACTTTATTGATCCTGGTTAAGTAAAATTTCTCTTTGGAACCTCAGTAGATCCAGTTATTTCGCAAATTGAAACTTCTACAGTAGAAACTACTATCCCTCTAGGGTTTAATAAAAACATGGTTGATCAGAGGAAGATCTCTCCCGAAAAAGAACGTTGGGACACATCCTTATCACCTCGAAAGGAGCCTCCTAGGTATATTTATGTTAAGAATCCATCTTATATGGAGAGATGGGGAGAAAACAAAGATCACGATGAAGTTAGGAATGAATAAGGAGAAGGGAAAAATCGAACTGAGGCTACCTTTGGGTTCCCTATCTTAGATACAATGCAGGATGTAACTATGAAAAACATCCCTCCTTCCTCCTTGCCTACTTTCTATGGAAAATGTAATGAGGACTTGGACACATTCCTGTTCGAGTTCAATATCCTTTGTAGGAGTTACAATTATCTACAAGACACTCACAAACTAAAACTCTTTCCCGCTACACTCAATGATTCCGCCTTGAGATGATTCGTGGGATTAGGAGAATCCACTATCAGGACTTGGGATGATATGAAAACCTCATTCTTGCGAAAATATAAATAATACTACAAACCTAAGGACTCTCGATATGAGATATTCAATATAAAACAACTTGAAGACGAGAGCCTGGAATATTATCTCGAGAGGTTTATTTATACATTACATAAGTCTAAATATAATGACCTCCGAGAAGATGCAGTACGTACACTTTTCCTTAAGGGAATCTCCGAGGACTTGATAGAGAGTCTTAATCTCATGGAAGCTAGCAATATTTCTCATAAAAATTTTGCAAAAATCAGTGAGATGTGTAAAAATTATACAAGGAGTAGGGGGGAAGTTGTGAAAAAAATTTGAGAGCCTTTTAGTAATAATATAAGAGGAAATGTTCCTAGTTCAAGCAGATTTACAAGAGTAGAGTTAGGAAACCTATTGGAGAATTTTAAGACTGATATATTAGGAGAAATGGGTTCCCAACTAGATTCTTTACAAGCCAAGAAAAGGTAGGATGAAGAATGAGCAGCAATGAGTATCTTTTGTCCAAGATGTAGAACTAAACATCCCCAAAGGGAATGCCAAAGGGAATGTCCATTAAACAACATCTCTGTATGCCACATCTGTACAGAAGAGCATCCAACAGATAAATTCCCATCCTTGCCTAGATTGCAAGCCATCTATAAGAGTGGGGATGTATGTGAAACATCTAGGAGGCCTCCTTAGAAACCTAGGGACCAACCAGCATATCCAAAATTTTCACCACAACCTCTACCATATTATCCTCCATATCAACCACCTCAACAATGGAACAATTCCAGCTGGAAGAATTGGCCATCTCAATATCCTCCTCCTCAATTTCCACAATAAAAATATTGGTCACAAGGGTGGAGAGGACAACCATATCCTCAGCCACAACCTGTTCCTACACCTAATCACCCTTATCCTCAGAATCAAACAAATTTCCATCAAATACTACCTGGATTTGTACCTCCAGTTCCTTTTATCGCACAACAATCTCATCACTTTCAGAATTCAAATCTTCCTCGACCGACATTGTTACCTGCACAACCGATACCTAACCCTAACAATAAACCAACTCAAGCTCTTAACAACATTGAGTTGTAAACTCTTCCCTCAAACCTTATCTCTACTGTACCTGTACATGAAATTCAATGACGATCGGGAAGAGTTGTGAATAATAAACCCAAGTCATCAGTCATCATTGAGGAACCAAACGAAGAAGAATAAAATTCAATTGAACCCGTGAATGATGTTATTTTGGAGGATGTGACCATTCCAAAGGTTCCAGTACACACCCATCCTCCACAAGAAACTACTCAGGAGCAAATAATTCCTCCATTTCCAGAAATATTAGTGATAGAAAAACTTGTATTTCATCTGGAGTATAACATTTTGAATGAATTAAAGAACATTTGTATTAAAATCCCTCTATTATAAGCTACCAAAGATATACCTATCTATAGTAAGGTAATAAACAAGCTATGTATTAAATGGCCAGGAAAGAAGCAAAAGGACCCTCTTACAATTCATGTTATAGGAGAAATGTTTGAATGTATGACAGGTCAATCCCGGCTTGCAAAATATACAAATCCAGGAACCCCAGTAGTGACTATAATTATAAACAACACCTCCATAGAGAATACATTAATCGATTTAGGATTCGCTATTAACATGATGAACACCGTGGTTTTAGAATTTTTGCAGTTAGGACAATTTCTTTGACCTACTCCTTCCATCCTAGAACTAGTAGATCACACTACAGTAAAACCTGATGGAGTCCTGGATGACGTTGTTGTATCAGTAGCTTCATGGGAATACCTTGTCGACTTTATGGTCATAGAATCAAAGGATCCTTCTAAAGGACATCATATTATCTTGGGAAGACCATGGTTAGCCACCACAATTTTTTTTATAGGGTGTATGGATGGAGAGATGACTATTTCCAATGGGTTTTCCACACAAAGACTTCTTTTATACCCCTCAACACAACCAATAACTGAAAATTCATGGTGGTTAAATTGTTCTTTTGGGGATGAAGACTTTGATGATCTCTCCCTTCCTAGTGATTTTTCTTTAGCACTTTAGGATCAGACCACTGAGAATGCATTAAACCAGTTTGTCTCTTTAACAACCTGTATAGATTTTCCTCAGCCCTTTGCTCAACTCGATCATATTAGAGAATATGGCCCTTTCAATGTTTATAAAAACACCATGTGTCTTCACAATTGAAGAGCATACAGGACCATATACCATACCTTGTGAGGTTGGCCCTAAAAAATTCTTACATATAAACACCAGATTAAGTGAAAACCAACAAGCATAGCTGCTTAAAGTTCTTAAGAAACAAGCTGGAGAATTTGCATGGGAATACACCGATATGAAGGGTATACACCCTGATACATGTATTCACCATATTTATATGGATCCAAGCATATCACCTGTAAGGCAGACAAAGAGGAGGATGAATCCTGCTCTAAAGGATATAGTAAAAGAAGAATTACAAAAACTCCTCACTACTAGTTTTATCTATCCTTTTTCCAACAGTAAATGGGTATCTCCTTTAGTAGTAGTTCCAAATAAAGTTATAGGGAAATGGCGTATTTTTGTTGATTTTAGGGAACTGAACAAAGCTACTTTGAAATACTACTTTCCTTTTCCTTTTATTGATCAAGTGTTAGATACACTGTCAGGTAAGCAGTAATTTTCCTTTCTTGATGGATATAATGGATACAATCAAATTCTAATAGCACCTGAAGATCAGGATAAGACCACTTTTACATGCCCTTGGGGAATATTTTCTTAACGAGTCTTGCCATTTGGCTTATGTAACGCACCTACCACTTTTCAGCGAGCAGTCTTAGGAATTTTCTCTGATCTTATACATGGCTGTGCTGAAGTATATATGGATGATTTCACAGCCTATGGTAACACCTTTCAGGAAGCTCTTGAAAACCTAGAGAAAGTTCCGATCCGATGTCAAGAGACAAACCTAGCCCTTATTCATGAAAAGTGTAAAATGTTACTGACAGATTGTATAGTTTTAGGACACCATATCTCTTCCCAAGGAATTAAGGTAGACCCTACTAAGATCGAAGTAATAGTTGGCCTTCCCTCTCCAAAAACCCAAAAAGAGGTAAGAATATTCCTTAGTCATGCAGGCTATTACCACCGCTTTATTGAAAATTTTACTAAAATAGTTGCACCAATGTTTAAGTTACTTACAAAGGACTCAGAATTCCAATGGACATAATCCTGTCAAAACGCTTTTGAAATCTTAAAAGATAAAATATTGGTGGCACCAATACTTAGGGGTTGTGCTTGGTCCCTTCCTTTTCACATATCTACTGATGCCTCTGATACGACCATAGGAGAAGTCCTCAGCCAAAAATAAGGACAAGCACCTTATGTCATATACTTTATTAGCAAAAATATGACCCCTACCAAAGTAAATTATACCATTATTGAAAAGGAATTTTTGGCAGTAGTTTATTCTATTAATAAATTCCATCATTATATCACAGGTTATTAAGTTTTTGTGCATACCGATCACTCCGCCATTATATTTCTGATGAATAAACCAATTACCAATGGTAGAGTGACCCGATGGCTTCTTTTATTGCAAGAATTTAACATTTCCATAATTGATTAACCTGGTAAAGAAAATATCGTAGTAGATTTACTTTCCCATATTCAATATGAAAACGGTACTAAACTAGTTGACGACACTTTTCCTGATGAACATCTATTTGCTATATCTGTTCAAACCCCTCGGTTTGCGGATATTGCCAATTATCTAGCAACGGGGAAAATACCAAACCATTTGTCTCCACATGAGAAGCGTCGTATTATAGTTCATAGTTCTAATTATTCTTGGGTTGATAACGATCTCTTCCATAATGGTCTCGATCTTATTATTCAACGATGTGTGCAGGAGGATGAAATGACAGACATCCTCCATGCAGGCCATGATGGACCATGTGGAGGACATTTTTATGATAAGAGGACATCATATAAAGTATTACATTCTGGTTATTATTGGCCAAGCATTTTTAAGGATGTTTCCAAATATGTTAAAGGATGCAATAGTTTCCAAAGAATGGGTAGACCTACGTCATCCGATCAAATTCCTTTACAACCCCAAGTCATGATTGAACCTTTTGAGAAATGGGCTATTGATTTTATAGGACCAATCTCTCCCATGTCTCGTCAAAAGAAACATATCTTAGTTTGTACAGATTATGTCACCAAGTGGGTAGAAGCTAAAGATTTATTTAGAGCCACAGAGAAATCGGTGGTAAAATTTATATATGAAGAAATAGTCACCCGGTTTGGTGTACCTAGAGAAATTGTCACAGATCAAGGTACTCAATTTACTTCTAAATTAATGAAATAAATTTCTACGAAATATGGCATCTGACATTGCAAATATTCACCTTATCACCCTCAGGCTAATGGTCAGGTAGAATCAACTAATAAAGTATTAGAAGCCATCTTAACTAAGATCATTCACTTACATCATAAGGATTGGGAAAATAGACTTCCTGAGGCTTTATGGGCCTATAGGATAACATGGAGAAACACTACTGGACATACCCCTTATGCGTTAGTGTATGGCAAACAAATCCTTTTACCTATTGAGTTTCAAATTAAAGATTTTCGCATGGCAGCACAATTAGGCATGGATTTGGATGAAGCACAGAAACAACAAATACTACAAATTAATGAGTTAGACAAAATTAGGTAAGATGCACTTTAAAGAACAATGTTAATACATAATCAATGAAAAACATGGCATGTTAAATTTATTAAGCAACAACAGTTTAATACTGGAGATTGGGCACTACTGTTCGATTCACAGTTTAAAATTTTTAAAGGGAAATCAACTACCCATTGGATGGGTCCATACGAAGTAGTTACAACTTTTGACAATGGATTAGTAAAAATTAAAACAATTGATGGCTCAAAAATTTCTTTTGTAGTAAATGGACATAGACTTAGGATATATCATTAACCGACATCTAAATAGGATTTCATACAAAATGTTTTGCAACAAAATGAAATGGAAATAGTTGAAGGAGAAGCTATTCCTCCTCCTCCTGATCCTTGAAAAATATTTTGGGTTATTGTCACTTGTATATATATGTAAATATGTGCTTGCTTCTTTGAATAAATAAGAGTCATTTCTAATAGGTTGTTTACATGTGACTCTTTTTCTTTTATGTCTTTATGAATAAATTGAATCATCTAACAAGTGGTTTTGCAGTTTGATTACATATATATAATCTCTATGAGCAACTAATGGAATATTACTTGGACAAGGAAAATATGCTAAATACTCATTAGGTATTTTAATATTTTTGGGGTACTTTCGAAATTTGTAGCTTATACGGATAAATTTATATATCAATCCTTTGTATATCATACTTAACCAATTCTGTTACAATTCATATAGTTTTTGGTATTTTGATTCAGACATGTATATTTCTAATTTATTATTTTAAATAGTTGCTTGATAAGACCCACTTTCATTATCATATTTTTCACATTCTCATTTCTACCTATGAACTATTAGTTCATCCTATACTTGTTATCAAAACTTGTCTTTTGAGTATTTTGGTGATAACTCGAAAGTAAGTGGAATTTTTATCTATGGGGAACATTAATTTACTTTATAAAAAAGGACTGTTAGGTTAAAGAACAACTTTTAGTTATTCTCTTTTGACATGTTTTATGATTTTGGCCATTATGAATTAAAGAAATCCTTATAACTTTATTTTGAAAAAATTGAATTATGTGTTTAGCAGGACTTAACACGCTCTAGTACCAATCGTCTTCCATATCTTTAATATCATTATACAAGGAAAACCCGTCGGGGTACTGAACAGGCCTGATGGAAACGGGTTAATGCTAAGTAAAAACCTTGCAACAGGAAGCTCGATAAATGCAAGTAAACCAGTCAGGGTATTGAATAGGATCACTGGCAGCGCGACTATGCTTGCATGGTACCAAGATAAACCCGTCGGGGTACTAAACAGGCATGCTAGTAGTGGGGCAATATCTGGTAAATGAGATCTGGTTAATACACCACTATGCACATAGTTCATACAATAATGATAATATATGAAAATTTTTCAAGAAAATTATGTCACGGCCAATTGTTTATAATGTCATTTGAGAATGGCTCTAAGTTGACTTTTCCCTGGTCGTCTAATTCTGCATATATCTAAGATGTCATTATCTTAGAAATGGGACCTATAGCTGTAAATCTCACACACTCTGGGGTACACTTGAAATACTTGATGATGACAAGATATCTTTACAATAAGGCATGGATGGCTAGTTTTTCCATATGTTATTATTTTAATTATGTTATTCTCATTTTACGTGGTCTTTCTAAGCATTGTTTTATTTTTCATAAATATACATTTTTGAACCATTTCCATTTACTAGTTAGTTTTCCTTACATTGAATTAACAACATGCTCACATTCTTTTTATTTTTCTGGAACAATCATTTCTTCTCTCTGTATGGCTTGAGTACATGCCATCTCTTTGGTTTGGGGGAAGATGGATTTGATTTGAAAAATTAGATTATTTTTACGTATGATAAATCTATTTATCTCTAACAAATGATAAGTAATTTCAGGAATATAAATAGTGGAATTTGGTTATAGCTTGAAGCATATTTTACAGCAAAATTCAATATGGTCTTACCATATGAAGAGTCAAATGAAGGAAAATGAAATAAGAAATAGCAACCTGAGTAAAAATGGTGACTAAAATTTGCTAACCAAATTTTGTTTTTAAGCAAATAGTTTTTATTTCCATATCATTTTATTAAAAATAATCCTATCCTTTTATCCAATTAATTATGCATGAAAATGATTAATCTTCTTGCTATTCAAGATGCGATTTATGTTTTTGTTCAACCTGTCCAAAGTTTTACTTTGGACATGGTTGAATTAATTTCAAAACCTTATAAATGATAAAATTATTTTAAACCTGAAAACTATTTCTTTAAGAATGTTAAAATATCCAATAAAGTAATTTTTAATTTTCATATAAATATGTAACATGAAAGATATGTTATTTTTAAGTTACAGGTTAACAGAGTGAAGTTTAAATTACCTTTTTTATCTGCCAAGTTGAAGGCAGCTGCTAGTTCGCCTTCTTCCTAAATTGTTTTTCTTTCTTTTTGCTCAGTGGGACCTGACATTTCTCCAGTTTGGGGGAATGTTGATCCTAGATTCTTTTACCATTTTTGGCAAATAAAATACTCATTTACCAATATATTTTATTATCTTTTGTATATTTTATGACACGCAGATCATTATTCAAACTCAGGTATGAGTATTTTTAAGGTTTATATGAAATTATTTTATTATTATCATTTTTATGGTTTAATCAATTAAAAATAACATTATTAAAGCATATTGATGTATTAATTGGTTTGTATAATCGTTTGCAGGTTTTATAATCTTTTTGGTCCAAGTTAATATGCAAAATGCATTCAACCTGCTTTTCGCATAACATGTCCATGTCGACGTCCAAGTTGTCATTCAACTCGTTGCGTGAAACTCGCTGGTGGTTTTCCAGATGTCGAAAGGTGTTGTTGTAGACTCCAGTCCTAAAGCACGCTAGAATATAGACACTCCGCTCTCCCTAGATCGACGCCCAGCGTATCCAGCTCACATCCCAGCCTTCCGTTCAGCACTCCGTCTGGATCATCCATCAGATCGTGCCCTGCTGAGAATTAATGCTGAGCATCAAAACATTGGAACATATGCAAACATTCTATTATCCATGCGTCTGGGTGATGAAGCCGTGTTCTAGATTGTTCGCCATCCTGCGTTCTCCTTCACTTGCCACCACATCAACCATCCATGCACTGGACTATTACATTCAACCCAAGCTCTAGAAGATGCACCACTACGCTCTCCTCTGTTCGCCATCAATCACCTACTGCGATAAGGAATGATCTTGTTCTTCACCTCTGAAGATCATTCCTGCTGGAGAGAAGCCCGTGCGCCACATCTGAAGACTGTTCGCACTGAAGAAGGAAGATGCATGCGCTGTCCTGTGATTAGTTAAAACGCTTTAAATATCGTCTAAAATTAGATAGAAGTGAACCTCTAAAGGGTCGACTTGCTCACCCTTGTAAATAGTTATATAAAGCATCCTCTGTGAGAGAGCTCAGTTAGCTAGAAAATCAGTCAATTAGCAGAGTTAGGAGAAGAGTTCTTGTTGTAATTTACTCTTGAATTTTGTATTTCTGTTCCACCATCTGAATAAAGAGTTGTATGCATTGTTCTTGAAGATTGTGTTTAAGTAGAAGTTAGCCAGGCATCACCCCTGATTGCTGAGAGGGCCCCTCATCAACCAGAGGTTCATTTTCTTTGTTTAGCTTAATTTCTTTTCTGTTTTAGATAGTCTAGTTTAATTTCCAGTTTGCTTCCATTAGATTATAGTAAATGCTATTCTATTTGTTTTCTGCAATACATTAACTTAGTTTTATTTCGAAGTTAATTAGTTAGATGCGCGCATAGCTTGATTTCAGTTATTTTCTTTTAGTCATTTTGTTTCCAGTTATTTGCATTTCCAGCATTACTTTTAGTCTTTGTTTTCAAGAATATAGAATAAGTTGTTTTCATGAATTTAGAATAGATTCAATTCTGTTATTTCCTTTCCTGTTTTGGATTTATGCAAGTTAATTTCCAATTTATTTATTAGTTTAATTTGCAAATGATTCCTTTTGTTCATGAATTAGTTTAAGGTTAATTTGTTGTTAAATAGGTTTATTTACTATTCCAATGCATTAGAATTACATATGCATGGATTCAACTGAAGATTAGTTCATTTAGGTTAGTTTTTACCATTTTTACTGTGTGGCATGTCATTCGGACAACCTGTTCAGTATGTTATTCAGCCACCCTTTCAGACCCACTGTTCAGTCTGTCATTCAACCCTTAGTTCTATTTTTTGTGTTTTTTATGTATTTTAAGATTGTTTTCAGCTATGTTTTGTTGATGTTTAAATTATGCCTTGTATGTAATAGTTAAATAATAGTTTTGTTTAACATTTAATTTAAATTTTAGTTGTTTTAAATTATTTATTAATTTTTTATCATTTTCCTTACTTCTTTTACTTTGAATGTACTTTAAGTTATTCTTAAGTTTTGTTTCTGATTTTGTCTTATGGTTGTATGGTTTTGTGTCTATTCCTTTTGAATTGATTAATTTGTTTGCATGCGAGATTTAGTGTTTTCTTTAGTATGTTTTTTGGTTGTCTTTTTATGATTGTGTTATTGTTGAAAGAACTTGTAGGACAAAACCTAAAGATATTTATTTATTAAGTTTTCTACTTGCTTCTTTTATTTAAGTTTTCTTTATCAAGTTTTCTACTTGCTTCTTTTTAAGTTTTCCTTATTAAGTTTTATCTATTAAGTTTTCTAGTTGCTTATAAGTTAAGTCTTCCTTGCACTATAGTTTTTTGTTTGAATAAGTAAGTTGCTGATTATATCATTTTCAGTCCAAAGTTATAAGATATATTATTTGTTTAGTTAATCTTTTATCTCAGTTTAGTTACCTTATTTGCATTTTTAGGAAGTTTGACTCAGTTTTTCATTTTGAAAGATCTTTCGATCTTTTGTTTGTTAAAATATTTACACGACACTCTCTACCTTAGCATATATTTTGTGTTAATTCTAAGCTTACCAACCCCGGTTGATAATTAAAGAATAGGTGGATTAATTTAGAAGTTATAACACCCAAACAGTTTTCCAACCCATTCCTATTAAATATAGACAAATTCATGTCATCCCCAGCCATTCTATGTGTTTGGGGTACTGACGAACCCTAATTAGATGGATCATTAGTATGAAATTTTGACCACTATATTGACTCTTAATATTACTCTGATTCAACATAAATCACTTCAAGCCACTTTTAGGTCTTACCTCTAATACCAGAGATGTATGCAGATTTGTAGGTATGTCGTAGCCTTGAGCATGGTACGGATCTAGCGCATATTCCCTGTGTTCAAAAATAAGCTGATACTCCTCCTCATCATCATAATACTCTTCATTGATTTGTGGGACCAACTCGTAGCCCCTTCTTCAGGCCGCACTACAACTCTCTCTCCCTTTTGCACTTCTTCTCCTTTTACCAAACCAGAATATTCCCCCACTCCTTAGGTAGCCACTGTCTTCACCAGTCTCACTACCATCTAGGAACATTTTAGCTAATTCTACTGATATTTCTCAGGCCTTCTTCCTGTCATTAACCATGTCCTCTACGCATAAGTATTTGCTCATCAGATTCCATCCGTAAGATTTCCTTTTCACATACTATCATTGTAAAACACAGTTTTAAGGACTTTTGCTATCTCCTAAAACAATCTATTTTCATATGAAGAATTTAATTCACGCAATGAGGGATATGAATGTCACTGACAGTTTGAAAGCCTCTGTTGTTGATAAAAATTTCACAAAGTTGTAGCTTCGGTGGCTTGGGCAAGGATCAGAACATCTCATTAGCCACCGACAGACTTACAGACTACAGCTTCTGCAATCAGATGAACTCTTCGGCGATCGGAAGAACTAAAGACAACGTAGTGGCGAGGCAAAGCTGAAAGGTTCTTCAATGTCGGTGATATGAAGAACTAAATGCTGCCGAGGTCATTTATCAGAAATTGGAACCACTACTTGATAAGGTGTCAGAACTTGAAAACACTAACCATCGGCGAGATAGTCCCCTAAGGATCCAAAATAGTGGAAGACAGACTTACTATTGGTTTTGCGATCAGATGAACATTTCGGTGATCAGAAGAAGTAAGGGCTATGGATCGATAAGGTTAAAGCTAAGCATCTCTGCAGTTTCGACGGCATAGAGAACTAAAGCTCTGATTCAAACTTCTACTGACCTCCGATAGCGATGAAATTAGTTCGGAACTTGAAAACACAAAACCATCGACAAGCTGGTTCACTGAGGAGCCGCAAAGGAGGGAGGTAGACTGACTAAGGCTTTCAATCAATCAAAAGAAAATCATTGGCAATTGGAAGGACTAAGGGCTATGGATCGGTGAGATAGTCCACTAAGGAGCCGCAACGATAGGAGGCAGACTGACTAAGGCTTTTGATCAATCAAAAGAAAATCATCGGCGATCAGAAGGACTAAGGGCTACGGATATATGAGATAGTCCACTAAGGATCCGCAATGGAAGGAGGTAGACTGACTAAAGCTTCTGATCAATCAAAAGAAAATAATCGATGATCAGAAGGACTAAGGGCTATGCGTCAAAACTTGAAAACACTAATCGTCAGCACAATAGTCCACTGAGGAGCCGCAACAACGGGAGACCGACTGACTACAGGTTCCAAGATAATACAGACTCATCGACGATTGGAAGAAGTAAGGTCTACCGATTGGAAAAGTAAAGCTAAGCAGCTCCACAGTGTCGGTGAGGCAACGGACAAGGCTTCTGATCGATCGCAAAAATCATTCCGAAGAACAGTTACGCGCATTGACGAATAACAAGACTTTCCATCGGTGGCGTAGAGTACTAATGCCCTGATTCCTTTGACAAATGACTTTCGACAGCGATAAAACTAGTTTGTTCCATCTCCTAAATAGTGGTAGCGCTCCAGTCTAGTGCGCCGATGTACTAGAAGACAGAGCTTTCAATTAGCGACCGTGATGGTAAGGTAGAAAATCTAGCGGATTAAACATGAAAGGTCACTTCAGTTAAACACCGAGACACTGGCTGTTGGCGGCAATTTCACAGTGAACCAACAGTGGTGATTATCAATGACCACTTTAGTTATTAAAAATTCGCTCAGTGAACTAGATCTTCACAATAGATAGACAAATAGTTAGCAAGGGTTTGAAGCCCTAATATGAGAAAACTATCACTTTCAAGTATTTTTTGTGTAAATAGATCGGATTTTCAGTATCTGTCATTTTTGTAGAAGGCTATAAATCCCATGATTGATTTTATAATAAAGGTTCAACTTCAAGGATTTATGAGCCGATAATGCTTTCAAGCTTCTCATTTTACTTATTCATGATATAAGTTCTTTTGATGTGATCTGTTCAGCCATCATCTCTTTCTTTACTGTGTTCATGCCTGAATGTGCATTTAGGTCATTTTCAGATCTATTAAAAAGCCGATAGCCGTCATCCTATTGGTTTATTAGTGATATTTGATTTATAAATACCATCCTCAACAAGATTTATCCATTTATATGCATGTGTTATGTGTGTAATTCTACCAGCCTGGTGATTTCTCCATCTTTGCACCTTATTGTCGAACTTCTGAGCAAATTGCAACTAAAATCCTTGTAAACGAGTGAGTCTTATGCATGCCTTGAGAGTGGAAAGGTTACATAGGTCGATTGACTTTACCCATATCTGAAAACCCCCAAAAAAATTGTAAGTTACTAGGCATCCTCGAGCTACAACCTAGAGGAGTTTCCTGGAGTGATAACAAAGTGGCGCCGCTGCCGGAGAGAGGAGATTGAAGCTCAACTTCCCTGGGAGATGACATAGATCCATGCTTTGATGATAGACAAAGCTTGGACATTATTATGGTTGTAATCATTTACTTGGAGACTCCATTGATATAAGGTGGCTTCAAGAAGACCAAGTACCAGAGAAAACCCAAAAGGGCCACCAACAACACTGATTTTAGATCCAGAAGAAATTTTGAGGAAAGCTAGGGATTTACTAAGACAGACCAGCAGTACTGCACAAAAAGCTACATCAGGTATTTCACCAAATATTTCTGTTATTATTTCTTCTACTGAAACTCTTAATTCCCAGGAATTTTTAGATACATTAGAAAAATCTAGGGGTTGGGCATCTTCAAGCACTGTTGCTTGGGAAGATCCAATCCTTGGTGACTCCACTGGGATAAGTATACCACCGCCTTCTCAGCAAGTAGCTGCATCAGTGTTTCCTTCCACAACCCTGTCCATACCCATTTCCAATATGGTTTCCTCTCAATTGACCAAGATGGAAAGGATCCTGATAGCTAGGTATGCACCCTTAATTCTGCCAAATCCTCTCTCAGCCATGCCTACTGGGGATTATCTCAAGTATATGCCTAAGTTTACAGGGGAAGGGGATTTCACTGTTGAAGAACATCTAGAGGCTTTTTACAGCTATGCTGAAAATATTAACATAGAAAAAGAAGATGTATGAACTAAGTTGTTTGTGCAAAGCCTAGATGGACAGGCTAGGAAGTGGTTTAAGGAACTTCCTGCCGGATTAGTGGCAGGCATAGAGGCCCTAGATGACATTTTCCTAAAGCATTGGGGAGAAAGGAGGGACCACCTATACTATATCACAGAATTCAGCAACGTGAAAAGAGAAAATGGTGAGTCTGTCTCCAACTTTCCCAAGAGATTCAACAACATGTATAGCAAGATCCCCACTGAGACTAAGCCCATCGGTACCTCAGCTATGATAACTTATGAAAATGCCTTTGAATCTGACTTCTGCCTACTTCTCAGAGAAAGGAGGTCTGGCTCCTTATCACTCATGTAGGATGCTGCCTTAGAGGTAGAGTCAAACATTTTGGCATCTTAGAAGGTCAAAGGAAAGGTAGACAGGAGAAAGCAGCCAGCAGACTATAGTGGGGCTTCTGCATCAGAGAACAAGATTGAAAAAATGATCAAAATTTTAGATAACCTGACTACTGAAATGTCTAAATTGAAGGACCAAGGACATCTGCCAGTGAGGGGTAAGGGGCCAAGTGACTTCTCTCCTCGAAACCCAAATTTTGTTCCTTATAGAAGAGGAAACCCCCCTGTTCATATTCTTAGAAGGGAGAGAAATCAAGGGGAATACCAGAGGATAAGAGCTCCATTTCAAAATGTTGTATTAGAAGAAGAGCCAAAATTCATTGAAGAAGAAGGAGAAGCTGAAGACAATGTCCACTACATGGAGGATGAGGTGGACTATTCTTTTCTGACACAGGAAAAATATGAGGAAGACCTGATTGATGAGCAGATCACTGGAGCGGTTGTCTATCAGGTTGATGGTCAGGGAGGTTACCAGCTGAGGTATAGGTTGGTTTCTCCCCCCAAGAAGAATGTTGTACCTTTCAAGCAGCCTGCTGCACCTGTTAGAAAGGTTTTTTTTTTACAAAAGAGAGTGGCTATCCCATCCAAAACATTGCATAAACCAACACCTTTATCCACACCTGATCAAGTACAACTCAAACCTACAGCTCCTGAGGTAAGGTTTCCAAATAGGCTGCATTGTTCCTTCAACCTCGAGTCTAGAATTCAAAAATTGAAAATACCTTTCCCTTTGATTGAGCTAATGAAGAATGATGCATTCAAAACCTCCATTCTGAATTCCCTTCAGCCCAAGGTGCACATTGACACTGAATTTGTGAACCTATAAGATGACAAGCATGTTGTAACCCTGGGCCCCATGATCAAAGACCTAAAGGACTTCTTCCCACCATTCTATATATCCTTGAACATCCATGATAAAATCCTCCATAACTGTCTGCTGGATACAGGAGCCTCTCATAACCTAATGCCAAAGGCTGTGACGGATGAGATTGGCCTCAGCATCACCAAGACCTACCATGATTTATTCTCCTTTGACTATAGGAAGGTCAAGTTCTTGGGCCTCATCAAATACCTCGTTGTAAACTTAATGCAGCTACCTTCGAAAAGCGTAATGATGGACATTGTAGTGGCCGATATTCCTCCAAAATTAGGGATATTGATGTCTCGGTCATGGATCAAAAGACTAAGTGGCACCCTTTAGATGGATCTCACATACGCCACCATTCCCATGTTTGGAGGAGAAACTAAGAGACTGTACAGGGAAAATCAGCTAGCATACATTATTAGCAAGGAGAGACACTTAGTAAATCACCCCATCTATGCGATGGACACTGATTTTGGGTCTTGCATTTTGCAAATAGATGATAATCAATAGACATCAGTTCTGCTCACTAAGCCCACCCAATAGTAGCCCGAAGAAGTCACGACAGCGATCTGGACCATGTATTTCGATGGGGCTAGCGCTCAAAGCTCAGCAGGCGCGGGCGTATGCCTGATCTCCCCATCTAAGGAAAACATTCACCTGTCTTATAAGCTTGATTTCAAAACCACAAACAACATAGCAGAATCTGAAGCCTTGCTGCTAGGAGTTAAAGCGGCTAAGGAGATGGGGATCATGTGCATGAAATTTTTTGGAGACGCAGACCTCATCATATAGCAGGTCAACAACACTTTTTAGACAAAAAATATCAGATTGAAGGCCTACAAAGACGAGGTATGGAAACTCAGAGACTCCTTTATGTTTTTTGAACTATCATATATTCCTAGGGATTTGAATCACCTGGTTGATTCCCTGGCCATCTCTGCAAGTCTGTTCATTCCTCCTTTACCCCTAATATTGGCTATGATATTCAGGTCAAGTACAGACCCTCTCTGCCAGACAATGTAAAATTTTGGAGGGTGTTTCAGAATGATGAGGAGCTTAGTAAATTCCTTCAGTTAGTAGATGAATTCTCTAACATACACATAGACTAGGAAAACCTTAACATGGAGGAATCCAAGCAGCTCAAGTTAAAAGATAAAGTGACTAAGCACAATATTGTCCAATTGCCCAACAACTACATACCCCGAGGTCTAGTACCACTGGAAGAACTGTTTGATCACAATGGCATCCCTCTCAAGTCTGCCAAAAAGGAGCTAGACCCTACTATCCAAGAGCAAAACATAGGCAGCCAAAGCCATCCTAAATTGATAAATCTTTCCACTAGGTTGAATGTTGATCAGAAGTCTAAATTTTGCATCTTGATAAAAGAGTTTGCTGATGTTTTTGCTTGGGAGTATAGTGCCCTAAAAAATTATGACGCCAATATCATCCAACACATAATTCCTTTGGAGAAGGACACCATTTTTTTCAAACAAAAGCTAAGACCCATCAGCCCTCTCCTATTACCAGTGATTGAAAAAGAGATCCACAAGCTCCTTAAAGCCAATATCATAATTCCCCTCAGATATTCCAAGTGGATTGCAAACCTGGTAGTAGTAAGAAAGAAAAATGGAGAAATCAGGTTGTGCGTGGACTTTAGAAACCTGAACAAGTGTTCCAAAAAAGACAACTATCCACTGCCCAAGATGGAACATCTGCTATAGAAAGTATTGGGGGACAAGGTCATGTCCTTCCTTGATGGCTTCTCTGGATACAACTATTAATTCTTGCACATGATCTAGGAACTAGGAATCAAAATCATCAAAGAATAATTAACAAATACTCATGAATTGGAAATAACTGGAACCAAAATAGGTTTCCTCTCTGTATATTTTATAAACAATAATGGGTTACAATTTCCATGCTGAGCAATGGCTTAACTCCATGAAGAATTCGAATAACCACCAGTTAGAAATTAGGTGCATTAATGTCACACAGATCACCCCTGGAGTGCTCCAGTAAGCCTCCTTGACTGTAGGAGAAGGCTAAGTTAGCCTCCTTGACTGTGGGTAGGCGTGGGAGTGACTGGGATGATGGTAATTAATGCTCCACTGATGTCAATTAAACTTAGGATAGTGGTTTAACTAGGCCAATTTGACCAAAAGAGTGTGTATGATGGTAAATGTCTCCAAAACCCCCCCTTAAGCTATACTCAGGAAGAGTTAGAAAATATAGATGCATAAAAATGCTAGGGCCCTGGAAACTAAGGCCATAGGTCACCCTGTACAATGTTGAAACTGAAACAATGCTCAAAACAAACTAAGTGAGGAAAAGAGGGAAAACCCAGTGGGAAAAAACCCCCCCTCAAGCTGAACACTGAAAATAGTTTGGATCACCCTGATGAACTCACCCCCAATAGTGAACGGAGGTAAGTGAACTTCTTTTCTGAAAAGCTCTTGGTGAAGATGTCTGCAATCTGCTCATCAGTCGGGCAGTATTGCAGAATCATAGTCCTGTCATGCACTAGCTCCCTGATGTAGTGCATGTGAATCTCTACATGTTTGGTCCTCTGCCTGGTAACTAGATCCGTGGATATCTTAATAGCACTCTGGTTGTCACAAAAGAGGACAGTGGACAAAGTACTACCAAGATCAAACTCTGAAATAATGCCTTGCAACCAAACTGCTTGGATGCAAGCATTCACCGCTCCTTGATTCTCGGCCTCTACTGAAGATAGTGCTATGGCAGCCTGCTTTTTCCTTGACCAGCAAATAGGGCCACCACCAAACATGAATACATATCTGGAATTTGACTTCCGATCAATAGAATCACCCGCCCAATCGGAATCTGTGTATCCAACCAGCTCTAGCTCGGAGTTTGCAGCATAGTGAATGCCGTAGGTCCTAGTTCCCTGAATGTACTGGAGGATCCTCTTGGCTGCCTTCCAATGAATATCATGAGGCTGCTGCATGTATCTTGATACAGCATTCATGGCATAACAAATATCAGGCCTATAATGTGTCAAGTACAACAAGCTACCAATCAGCTATCGATAGATAGTGCAGTCCATGGGAGGTGTGCTTTTTCCTTCTTGAAGGCTGATCCCTGAAAGGTAAGGGAATGGTGCAGGCCTACATTCAGCCATGTTAAACTTGACTAATAGGTCTGAAATGTATTTTGACTGAGTGACCATAATCCCATCAGAATTTTGCTCGATTTCGAGCCCCAAAAATTGTTTTAGAAGCCCCAAATCACTCATTTCAAAGGCATTATGGAGAGCAGTTTTGATGGCTGAAATGGAGGCAATTGTGCCACCTGTGATCAGTAAGTCATCAACATATAAAACAATGATAATTATATGACCATCATGCTGCTGTAAATACACATTTGGATCTGATCTACATTTCTGAAAGTTTTGTGAGAAAAGGAAGGCATCCATCTTGGAATACCACTCTCTTGGGGCCTGTTTTAACCCGTATAGTGACTTATTTAGCTTGCAAACCAAAGATGGATCAATGATGTAGCCCTCAAGCTGCTTCATGTATATCTCCTCATGAATATCTCCATGCAGAAAGGCTGACTTAACATCCATATGATGCACCTCCCAGTGCTTGGATGCGGAAATAGCCAAAACAAAGCGGATGGAGTCCATTTTTGCAACCGGTGCAAAGGTCTCATGGTAGTCCACTCCTTGGACCTGAGAGAAACCTTTTGCTACCAGCCTTGCCTTATATTTTCAGGTGCTTCCATCAGCAGCAAAATTTGTCCGAAACACCCACTTGCATTGAACCAATTTCCTTCCCGGAGGAAGAGGAACTAGCTCCCAAGTAGTGTTTTTCTGAAGAGAATTCATCTCTTCATCCATGGCAACTTGCCATCTCGCATCCTTCCGAGCATGGTAGTAGGATTTTGGATCTAAAATAATCATAAAATAGCAAGTTTCGGACAGCAAATTATCAGAACAAGAGAGTGCAATACCTTCTCTTTGGAAATCAGACCGGGTTCTCCTTGGATCATCCAGATTTCCAATGTTGTCTCCTGCAGAGGAGAGTGTCTGTCGGGCCCATTTAGGAAGATGATTTTGCACTTCAGGTTCTGATTCAGTATCTGATGTTTGCTGCACACTGATATCAGAAATCAGAGGATCCAAATCAGGTTCATCACCCCCAATTTCATCATCCAAATATTCAGTGGAATCGGAAGGAATTTCAGCAGTTTTCTCCTCCACTAGTTCCACCTCCTGAAGAGGCTCCTCGAACTTGACACTTCTCTCGATGATGATCTGTTTGGTATTTATTTCCAGCAGCTTGAATCCTTTATATTCATCAAGATATCCAATAAACAGACATTCTATGCTCTGCGGTTGCAAAGCCCTTCTGGGCCCATGCAGTGGACCCAAACACCCGTAGGTTCAACACATATGGCTTGTGTCCAAAGTATGCTTCGAAAGGAGTATTTCCTTTCACTGATGAATGTGGCACCCTGTTCTGAATGTATGCTGCAGCATGCATGGCTTCAGCCCACAAATTTTCAGCAAGCTTCTTTGGCTCCAACATACAGGTGGTCATCTCTTTGAGAGACCGGTTCTTCCTTTCCGCTACTCCGTTCTGCTGGGGAGTGTAGGGAATTGAATGTTGGACCTGAATACTACTTTGGGATCATATGTACAGAAAATAATTACTGACATAATCCCCTCCATTATCAGATCTCAATATCTTGATCTTAAGCCCAGAGGCATTTTCGATCAAAGCCTTCAATTCAGAAAATTTCTCACATACTTCTGATTTCTTTTTGAGAAAGAAAACCCATGTATACCTTGAAAAATCATCAATAAAGGTAAGGAGGTACCTTGATCCATTCATGGATGTGATATGCATTGGACCACTGATATCAGAATGGATCAGCCCCAATATGCTTGTAGCTGGGTTTGCCTTCCCCCGATCGAACTTGTGCTCAGGGTGTTTTCCAATCACACAGCCCTTGCAGACTCCCGTGGTTGCCTTGATGACCGGAAGGCCTTCAACCATGGAGTTTTTCTGTAATTGATGCAAATATTTGAAATTAAGATGGCCAAACCTTTCATGCCACAGCCTACTAACCTCATTTCCATGAGTTAGCAAAGCGGTGGGCTTTGCATCCGCAACAAAGTGAGAGAACTCATAGGCTTTTGCATGATGATTTGCATGGCCTTTTGCAATGAGTTTCCCGGATGCAATTTCTGTTATCTCCACATCATTTGGGATGAAATAGACCCTCTTAGGCATTCCTGTATGTGTCATTTGATAGACACTAAGGAGATTTGCTGCTAGAGATGGTACATACAAAACATTAGAAAAAAAACATTTTCTAGATCTACAGTACCTTGTCCTTTGGTAATGATGGTGGAGTCATCTCCCAAGTGGATGGGGATGGATTTGCTGGTCTCCAAGGATGAAAAGGAGTATTTTTCATCCATCATGTGATTTGAAGCTCCACTATCAATCAGCAGTGATTTGGACTTCGAAGTGCTTTCCATGAGGGCATGACCTTTCTCATGCTGTGGTTCCCGATCTTGGTGATCTCTCCTCCGAAAGCTCTCCAGAAGATTGATGTGATTCCTCTCAAGGAGAGAGGTTGCTTCATCAATATTTTTCTTCATGCAGGCATGTTCAGGGTGAAAATTCACTACTACATTTTGACCAAAAATCCGACGGCTATCATGTCGGATTTTCGACACTTCCCTGTCGCATGAACGACACTTTGATTTTTTTTTAACCGTCGAAAACTTTTCGTCGGTGATCCGACACCTAGGCAACGGTCGCTTAAGCGACACCTAAGCAACCGTCGGTTAAATTTACAGTGTCGGTTAAGCGACGGCATTTGTTCGACAGTCCTGAATTTTTTTAATAAAATAACTATTCATTCCGTCGGTAAAGCGACAGCATGGCCGTCGGATGTGCGACGGATATCAATAGTTGCTGTCGTATAAGCGACAGGATGTTCCGTCGGTTATGCGACGGATAATACCTATA
The DNA here is from genome assembly GCA_001517045.1 of Pseudotsuga menziesii. NCBI lineage: Eukaryota > Viridiplantae > Streptophyta > Pinopsida > Pinales > Pinaceae > Pseudotsuga > Pseudotsuga menziesii. The sequence continues at coordinate 81,037 of LPNX010438909.1, forward strand.
ACTGTCGGAAAAGCGACAGGTATCAACGTCGATTAACCGACGAAAAAAATTATAACTGTCGGAAATGCGACATGTCGGAACGTCGATTAAGCGACGGATAGGGATATTGACCATCGAATTTGCGACGCTTATGAATGTTTTTAAAAAATAAAAATGCCTACAGAAGCGTCGGTTAAGCGACGTCTGTAGGCGTTTTTTTTTTTTAAAAAATATTTATCAACAAGGCACATGAGCCCTGGCAAGGAGGTCTCGACTAACGTTTGCACAAATATAAAAACTTAAATAAAAAGGATTAATAAAAATTTGTATGATACAGAAATAGAGAAGGATTAAGTGTAAATAAACTGTGAGGCACAACAATTTCTTCAAAGTACGTGACACATAGCCTACATGATATAGTGATAGCTCCAGTTAGTTTTAAGCGGAAGATCCAGAGTTTAGTTAGAACAAAATAAATCTCTCGCCATATCTACGTTTCCACTGGGACTCGCATATCTACGACCATAGAAACAAATTATAGGGCTTATACTAGGGCTTATCACACACTTAACGCTACGAAGCACTGGAATGTTCCTACAGCACTGAACGGTAACCCTGTGAGGAATAAGGATGCGTTACATACGCGTTTATTCACAAAATGTAGGTGTTCATACGCTAGTCATACCTAGTTGATGCCATGATGTAATTTTCCTAGGGTCAGTCATTTGATAGCCAATCATTGTGCCAACCAGTCATAGTTAGTCAAGTCGTCTCATAGCTGGGCTCCTCGGCTTGGATCATGGGCTGCTGCGCTGGGATACCCCCCTTGGCTAGTAAAAATGTGGCTGCTGTGGCCAACTAGGATGGCTGCCCTATTTGACTGAAATAATATGCCAATCATGTGTAAGTTGGCTTGGTCATTGCCTGCATTCGAGCCTCGAAGTTGGCTAAGTCATGTCCATACCATAGTTCCCCAAATGTTGTGATTGTGTTTTAAGGCTTTACCACTTACAGTGCGACTTTGTGCAGTAACATGCAGCATTTTAAGGCTTTACCAGTTATAGTGCGACTTTGTGCAGTAACATGCAGCATTTCAGAAAATAATGACAAAAAACCCACTAGAATCACAATAATTAAATGCACTGAAAACTATTTCATTTT